>CM054059.1:141866689-142055478 GCA_028641055.1 Alopecurus myosuroides
AAGGGTTAATAGTGCCTGGTAAAGAGAATTTCGTGTGCAAGCTAAAGAAGTCCCTTTACAGTTTAAAGTAGTCTCCTCGACAATGGTATAAAAGGTTTGATTCTTTTATGATGTCGCGTGGCTTTAAGAGGTATGAATATGATAGATGTGTGTACATTAAATTTGTTGATGAATCGCCTATATACTTGTTGCTATATGTTGATGACATGTTAATTGTTGCCAAGTGCATGAAAGAAATCACTACGTTGAAGAAACAATTGAGTAGTGAGTTTGAGATGAAGAATCTTGGTCCTCCTAAGAAAATTCTAGGTACGGAAATTTCAAGAGACAGAAAATCTAGATTGTTATTTCTTAGTCAGCAGAATTACATTAAGATAGTTCTTCATCGTTTTAATATGCATGATGCAAAATCCGTTAGTACTACTATTGCTTCACACTTCAAGTTGTCAGCATTGCAATGTTCTAGTACTGACAAAGATATTGAGTACATGTCACGAGTTCCTTATTCTAGTGATGTTGGTTCCTTAATGTATGCCATGGCGTGTTCTCGACCTGATTTGTCTTATGCTATGAGTTTGGTCAGTCAATACATTGCTAATCCTCGTAAAGAACATTGGAAACATGTTCAGTAGATTTTCAGGTAACTTCACGGCACATCCAAATCTTGCTTGAAGTTTTGCAATACTGGTGAGGGACTCGTAGGCTATGTGGATTCAGATTTTGCTACCGACTTGGATAAGATGAGGTCCCTCACAGTTTATGTGTTTACTGTTAGTGGATGTGTTGTTAGCTGGAAGGCTTCCTTGCAGTGTGTTGTTGCACAATTTACTACTGAGGCTGAGTACATGGGTATTGCTGAAGCATGGAAAGAATCTGTTTGGTTGAAAGGTCTGTTTGCTAAGATTTGTGGACATGATACTTGCATTAACCTATTTTGTGATAGTGAGAGTGCAATTTACCTTACTAAGTATCTGATGCATGTAAAATGCATAGATGAATTTTGCATATTTTCACATGGTTTTCTATTACATATTGCATCATATAAGGGTATAATTCAATGTTTTATAGTATTTTGGGGTTAAACTACAAAGTCCCCCAACTTTTATGGAATTAACCCTGCCTGTCAGAAACCCCGTTTTCTATATTTTTGATGTTTCAGGGGGCAAACTTCCGCGAAATCACCTGAAAATCTGCGGGGGTCATTTTCTTGGAAGGAGAAGACTTGCGGGCGAAGGATCCACGAGAATTGGGCAAGGAGGCCCAAAAGAGGACCCTCCACGCGGCCAGATTCCTTGGCCGCGTGAGAGGCCCCCTTTTGACCCATGTGGCCCCAATTCCTTCCATCTTCGACTTACCGACTCCGTCTTGACCTAAAACCGACTATAAAAAGGGTCCCTCGTACCCTTACGGAGAGGAGCGCCGCCGAAACACCGAAACACCAAAACAGAGACCAGAAGTTCCAGATTGGAGGGGGGAAACTCCGGCGGGGCGCCGCCGGTGTGATATCTTACCCCTCCAACGTCATCTCCATCGACATCTCCATGAAGAGGGAGTAGTCCACTCCAGGGCTATGGGTTTGTGGAAGTAGCACTTGTATCTCTCTCTCTATGTGCTTCACTAATTAGATCTGTATGAGCTGCCTCACATGATTGCGGGCACCGTTGTAATTCCTATGTGGTGGATCTTTTCTATGAGTTATTGAATATGAGATTGCAATTGTTTCTCTTGAGTTATTTGAGTAGATGTATCTTATGTACCCCGTTCTTATTTGCTAGCTTTTATCAATCTAGTTCTTGAGAGCGTGTGTGGGGTGATGGGTGCATTAGTTGGAGTAACGGGGGGTGGCTAGTGCTGTGAAATTGACAGAAGTTCAGCGATCCACTTAGGTTTTGTTAAACCTTTCTTAGTTACCTCACTAGGGATAAAAAGGAGTACCTTGTTACCGGGGATTTGAAGCGACACTAATCAATATCCATGACTAGATCTAGCAAGTTCTTCAACTTCATGTCACATTGCTTAAAGCTATACTCTGGTTTTTCCTTAATTATCGAGGTGTTATGATTTATTTCGCATCTTGGTGGAGTATAAGAGGGATCAGTATGACCGTAGAGATCTCTATGCTAGGACGTGATGCCCATATGAAAGTACTCAATGTTAAACATGTTATTGTAATCTCACATGTAATTCTTTATGTCCACCGTCTACCACTTTATTTGAGAGAATGCAAGTGTGAAACCATGAACCCCGGTCCTATTTTAATTATAAGAAAACATTCTAGTTACTTTGCTGCAATTTACTTTACTTGCACTTTACTTTACTTGCATCTCCAATTCGAATTTACATTATCTCCATCACTACTTGCATCACAAAAATACAAAAACAATCCATTGCATATTTATTTTCTCATTTGCATTTAGTAGTAGATTTAATTATTGCACATTTACTTTCAGTTTTGCATTGCAATTTAGAAGTCTCACACCTTGTGCTTGACAACCACTTGGTGAGGTTGAGGGCACAAAATTCTCTACTTGTTTGCAGGATCCTGGAGGAAGCTTGGAAGATAACTGCTGAAATACTGGCTCCCCAAGAGTACGATATAAACCCTCGAGTCACCCTCGTGGGGAAGAAGTCTTGCCACTAGCTACACACTCTGAACTTGGAGTCTCAACCTAGCCATCAAGCGTTTTTCTGGCGCCGTTGCCGGGGAGCCATAGGTGAAGGAGTTGTCCAAGGGAGCTCACAAGAAGTCTTCATCACCAACAAGGTGTGCAAACACCTAAGCTTGGGGAGGTTGCACCTACGTGAGTACCGTCCTTTCTATCTCCACCTTCTTTCAATTAGATTGTCTTGTTTCTTTTTCTTGTTTTTGTTTTTGTTCTTGTTTTTGTTTTGTCTTGTATATTTTATTTTAGTTTTGCATTTAGTTATCTAGTTTATTTTAGTATTTCTAATTTGCTTAGTTACTTTACTTTTGTTTTGCATAAAAAATTAAAAACTACATAAAAACTGTTAAAATGGGTGATAGAACTAAATTAAGTGACTACACAAATACACCCAATGACCAATTCATTGCTAGGCCAATTACTACACCTGAAATACAAGCTGAAAGCTATGAAGTAAGTCCTAGTTTATTGAATTTAATTACTAGAGAGCAATTTGGTGGTAGTGTTATGGAGGATGCCTCTATGCATCTTCATGATTTCATGGAAATATGTGATATGCAAAAATTTAAAAATGTGGAAAGTAGTGTTTTAAAACTGAAATTATTTCCTTTTTCACTTAGAGGAAAGGCTAAAGAATGGTTACTTTCACTACCTACAGCTAGTATAAAGTCTTGGGATGATTTAAAAGAAGCTTTCATTAAGAAATATTATCCTCCCGTTAAAATTTTGCAAAATAGGAATAATATCCTCTCATTTAGGCAAAATGATAATGAACATGTAGCCATGGCATGGGATAGTGTAACACCCGGGGGATTTCCCCCAATTAGACTTGGTTGCTTTCCTTTTTGCTTTGCATCAAGCATCATATGCATTGCATTTATTTTTTCACCCAAATGTCATTTAAAATTCAAAACTCAAACAAACTTTCAATTTCCAAAAACAAAAGTTTCCACACCTGGGCATTTTGAATGTCAAGTGCAAGGAAATCAAATTCATGCTTTTTGGAAACTTGAAACTCCCTCAATTTTCAATTTGGTTCAAATTCACCTCAAATTCAAATTTCAAACCAAGTTTGAAATTCTCGAAAACAAACATTGGTGCAAATGTGCTTTTTCAATTCTAAACACAAATAAATTAACCCCATAATTTTTGGAACCCCAAAACCCTTCTATTTCTCTTCCTATTCTTTTACAAAAAAAAAGAGAAAAATAATAACACACAAGGGGGAGAGAAGAGCAGGCCAACCGACCTGGCCCAGCCCAACAAATCCAAACCAGCCCACCCCACGTCTTCTTCTCCGTACGGACGTACAGGAGGTGGACGTCACCCTCCCCCACCATGGCCTCCTCCTGGTCCCCTCTCCCCTCCTCCTTAAATCCCCCCTCCGGATCCCCTCCTCCACAAACCCTAGCCTCCTAACACTCTCCCCTCTCCTCCTCCTAGCCGCCGGCGCCCTCCTCTCTTCCTCCCTCTGCCTTTTCCCACCACTGTACCACCATGGGCGGAGCTTGGGCTTCTGGCCGTCGTCGCCCTAGGCCACCTCGACGCCAATTGACCCCGGGAACGGAACCGGGAGGGTTCCCCCTTCCCTTTTGCTGAAGGAGGCACGGCCGGAGGGGCACTAGGGGCGGCGCAATCTTCCCCGACCACCGCCGGCTCCACCGCTCGTCGTCGTCGACAGGCGCCCTCGACACCTCCCCAAGGTGAGCCTCGACCCTGGGCCTCTCCGAGCCCCTTCCTCCTTCCTCCCCGATGCTCTGTGGGCCGCCGTCGCGCGCCAACACCTCGCCCTCGAGCTGCACCGCCCACCTCGCTGCCGTCGCTGCTTCACGATCGCGTTCAGTATCTGATCGTTGATCAGTTTCGTCAGTCCAGCCCGCACCCCCACCTCAAAACCATACGCCTCCTGTATCCATCACAAACACGCACGGCAGCCCAGTGGCTTGGCACCCCGTCCGTACGCCCTGGAGCCCCGGGTTCGAATCTCCCCTTCCGCAGCAAAAGCCACCCCTTTTTCCTCTATTTTTCTTTTATTTCTCGAAATCCAGAAAAACAGATCTGAGTCTTTATTTGTAAAATCCATAACAAATTGAAAAATGATCCAATTTCAATGATTCAAGTTTCTGTGGATTCAGAATCTTGTGCTCTTTCCATTAGTCACAAAGTTGCAACATGTTTCTGTAATAAATTTTGCACTAAATAATTAAATACAGAAAATGCAATAAAAATTTGAAACTTTGGGAATTCATAACTTGAGTTCTGTTCATCCAATTTGAGCAAACTTGGGCTCTAAAAATTTGTCTTAACAAACTCTACACATTGGTATTTTATTTGGTCACAATTGAGTTAAATTTGAACATGTTTACCTCTGTTTACTAAAAGGGGCAGAATAAAAATGCTTATGGAAAAATGCATAATAAATTCAATAATGATCCAAAAATTATGTTTAATAGCTAAAAATGTTCATTGAAACATTTTATACATGTTTTCAACCTTTTCAATACAATTTGTTTACTGTTTTTCCTAATTAAAATTGGTGCAATAATTCAATGCTTTAATTACACCTTTTAAATTGCAAAATTCATAACTTGGGCAATTCAAATCCAATTCCAACATGTAAAATATGTTTTCCATGCAAAATTGAATAAGATTTCCAAATATTAACTTTGTTTTCTATTTTGAATAAATTAAATTTCTGAAAACAACTATTTCTTAATTAATGCATTTAAAATTGTCAATTTAATAATTTGCTCATCTAAAATCCAAATTCAACAAATGAAATATGTATTCCATCTAAAATTTTGTGTTCTTTCCAAATATGAATTTTGTTATCTGTTTTGAAAAATTAAAATGGGTGAAAACAATAAAGGTTTGTGTAACTCATTTAAGAAGCCAAATTTCATAACTTAATAAATAAAATTCCAAACTTGGTAAACAACATATCAAACTGAAGCTATTGTTGTTTTCTTATTGTTTTCATCATCCATGCATCATTCTAATCAACTTTCACATGATGGTTATTTGTAGATCATTTAATTCAACATTAATTCATGGGCTTTTCCATATGCAATCCAAATTGCATATGGGCCCATTTAAATATGTTTACCATGTCAACTAGTTTATCTTTGATGCATCCTTAAACTTGTCATGCATCCATATCATGATCATGCTGGATCTTTTGCCGTAGAAGTAATTATTGCATCCGGTGTTTGTTCTAGTTCGTTGCTTCTTCCCGGATAGGACGTTGAGATGATGTGAGCAACGACAAGTTCTTCGGATGTACCTCTACTTGCTGGATTCCAGGCAAGTATACTCACTTGCTTCCTATGGCTACCTTTCATCACTTGTTACCGATTCTTTCCGTTTTCCTTACGCTAGCCTTATGATTCGATGCTTGTGTCTCGATCCTATCATATTATTTACCTTGCAGCCATGATATAGCCTTTCTTCCACTTCCTATCAACTGTTGTTTGTTTACCTTGTTGGCCCTCGTGTCGTAGTTGCATGCTTAGTGTTGTTTGCGCTCAAGTCTTGTTGTCCGTCTTATCACCTGCTTAGTTGATAGTTGGGTTTCTACTTAATCAACAACATGTTAATGTTTTGGGTAATAATAATTTGATGATAAGGCACCGGCAGGAGGCCCGGCGTGGTTTTGAGGCCTGCTAGTGTCGAACTTAATTAGGAAAAGGGTATTGTCCTCCGATCCATGATGAGCGCACTAACCGCATGTGGGAAGCGAGTATGGGCGCCCCCCGCAACTCTGATTCGATTCGCATCTCGTCCAAATCGCCACACTTAGTTCGGGCTTTCCATTTGATGCATGCATATGCAGGTGCGAGCCCTTGGCGCCAGGGTGGAACTTTTGTAGTCGGCATTTAGGGCGGCGTGGTCTTCCAGTGCTATGAGGATCCCCCTTTTCTTCGTGGGGGCTCGATTAGCCACGCACGCACAGCACGTGGTTCTTTGGGCTTGATGCGAAGAAGAGTTGGGTTGTGTTGAGTGCCTCGCTTGGTGGAAGGGCCTTTCCATCTGGCGGGTCATTCTTACGTGTACGGCCAAATTGGTGCATCCCTGCAGGGTAAATCTTCTCGGGAAGCCGTGTTGTCCGCGGTTATGGATGACTTGGTGAAAGTGCTGGCTAACAAGTACTCAGACAACTTACACTTAACGATGATAACTTGACTAGTAATATAGATTACCTCCACCATAAGAATGAATGTCACTTTAATCAATCGTGTGAGTTTCCTTGGGTTGCTTCCTTAGTAGGGGGTAACATTGGATGGGTATTGTTTGGTGAGTACTTGTAGTTGGTTATGATATGCTATCTTATCCCTTTCTTTTAGCCGGAAGTTGTAGCGTGTCTCTGTAGTTGGTTAGTGCAGCACGCTGCCGCTTCTTTGCAATAATCCCTTCCTTTCTGTTGTACCCAAAGTATTTGTATCTTGTGATGATGGGTTACGCTGGTATCTTGTGAGTATGGTTTATCCACTTGCCAGTACTTAACCGTACTGACCCACGAATCCTTTTCGTGGCTACATATTCCACATTGCAGTCAACAGGTTTGAAGTCTGACGACGTTAGCTTGGGAATCCCTCCGTCTTGGCCTGGGCAGGGATTGGGCGCCATCGGTTATCTTCAGGACTCTTAGTCCAATTTGTATCTTGTCCGTAGTCGGACACTATGTTGTTTTCTTCCGCTGTCATTTGGATCTTTGTATTGTATCAGTTGTATCCTTGACTTGTTTGAGTCTTCTTGTATATATCTTTTCTGTTGTTGTTGCGGAATATTCGTGAACTGTTGTAATGTTATCACAAGTGGCAACCTGGAATCGGTTATTATGTGGATTTTGGCGGGAATGCTGAAATCTGCATAGTGCCCGATCTCGGGGCGTCACAGATAGAATTAAATTAATTCTTAGAACATGCCCATCACATGGAGTAAATGAATGGACCATACTACACTCTTTTTATAATGGTCTAAACTACATGTCTAGAAATATACTTGATTCTGCTGCTGGAGGTGCCTTTATGAGTAAAACTGTAGGAGAGGCTAAGAGCATATTAGAAAGCATATTGAAAAATTATAGTCAATGGAATACTGAAAGAGCACCCAATCCCACTAATAAAATAAACTCAATTGAAGAAACCAATGATTTGTCTTCTAAAATGGACACTATTCTTGCCTTTATTAATAAACAAAATATGGAGAATGTGCCTTTGCAGGAGCTAGTTGGTAGTAATTCTGAAAGTGTGGATGTTAATTTTGTTAGGAATTATGGTATAAATGGTTTTGGTAATGCTTACAATTCATATAGTAAACCTCCTTATGTGCCAAATAAACCTTTTGTTCCATATCCTAATGCTAATGAAAATAAGTGGAAGCCTTCTAGTGAAATTTTTGAATTTAATAAATTGCTTATGGAACAAGTTGCTAGTCACAATGCTATGATACATGAGTTAAATAAGTCTATTGCATCCATTAGTAGTGATATTAAAGGATTGCAACTTCAATCTTCGAATTTAGATAAAGCATTGTCAAAATTAGCTGATAATCAAGCAACTCTATTAAGCATGTCAGCAGGAAAGCCACAAGCACAACCTAGTGTAGGAATGAATTCTATTACTATTGCTGCTCCTATTATTGAAAATATTGATCATATTGCTGAGAATACAAGTGAGCATGTCCCTACTAGTTTAGAAGAAACTTTGAATGAAATAGTGAAGTACCCTGAATATTTACTTCCATATATGTCTTATCTTGCTAGCAAAGATGAAATTAGTCCTCATGAATCAAGCATGCTAGCTAAATTAGAGAGTAAAGTAGATGAAATTATGATGCTTACTGAAATTAAGGATCCATTGCTTGATTTAGAAAAAAGTAGCTTGCAAGAACTTAGTGCTACTCTACAAAAATTTGCTAGTGATCCCACGATAAATGTTAATCAACATGGCTTTGGATCTTATATTGCTAATCATGTCTTGCAAGAAAAAATTGCTAGGTACAAGAATGAGGCCATGATACCTCCTAAGCTTTGGGATGCATGGATCCCCAAGGTGCTAGTTTCAATTGGAAAAGAAATTCACCATGCTATGTTAGATCTAGGTTCTAGTGTATCGGTACTCTCTAAAGAATTATATGAATTGCTAGAACTAGAAAATTTAGAAAAGTGCTCAAGTGAATTTGTCCTTGCTGATAACTCTACTAAACATGCTGTAGGACAAGTAAAAGATGTTATGATTGAATTGCACATGACTTTCGTACCCGTTGATTTCATTATTATGGATATGGGGATAAATCCCCTAGTCCTATTATTTTGGGTAGACCTTTTCCTCGTACTACAGGTGCAATCATAGACTCCAAGGAAGGGAATGTCAAGTTTCAGTTCCCTCACAAGAAAAGCATGGAGCACTTCCCAAGGAAGAGGGGCACGCTGAAGAACAAGCTCCCTCATGAGCTTTATCCCTCTTGATTATCAAGTAAGTAAAGCCTAGCTATATGGCTATAAAGAAAGCGCTTTACGGGAGGCAACCCGGTTGTTTTTGTTTGGATTTTCCTAGTGTCCTATTGCTGTATCAAGACATTAGTTTTTTTGTTTTAATTATGGAGTTTTCAATAAAGAGTCAAGTCAAACCCATTTGGACTTATAAGTTGCTATCCTAGTGAATGAAATTTCTGTTTCAGCACGATTCTGCTCACCGTATGATTTTACGTTTTTTATTGGTATGTCAGATTGAGCTAATTTTTTAGTATGTTCTGCAACTTTTCTTCCTATGTAAGCAAAAAAATTGGCTTAATTTTTTGACGAGTCTAGCTTAGGGAAAAACGTTCGTTTTCTGCTTTTCTGGACAGATTCTGCCTTCTTTTGTTTTATGCACTCTTTGGGCTTGGGAGTCGAATTTCCATGATTATTTCAAGCAGGAGAGTGAACATACAACATAATGAACCTTATTTTCTATCTACTGGAGCATTTTATTTGGAATTTTGCACAGCAAGCATGTGATTTGTTTGTCCTTGCTAATCTCACCCCACAGAAAAAGAATGGGAGAAACATGTTTTGTGAAGTTTTTTTCACAGGGAATAGAGGAGCTGCGCCTCAAGACATCCAAGAATGGTGAAAGCCATAAGCTTGGGGATGTGATGAACACCCCACTGGAGCTACACTCTTTTGGTTAGCACATGTCTACTTTCTGTTTTTCTAAGCAAAGCATTTATCGTAGAGACTTGAAGCGTCTAGTTTTTGTTTTTATTTTTGTTTTGATAAGACCACCACCATCATTTTATATGAGATTGAGCTACTGGAGTTTAGGGTTGGAATGTATTGGATGCTAGTATTATGACTTGGAATAGGGATGCCATGGTTGCTTTGAAGAGCTACATATGTTTGCATGATTTATAGGCTTTTTATGTGTAGAAATTTGCAATAATGTTGTCTTGAGCTATCTCTTATTCATGTCCTTGATGTTAATTGATGATTTATTTAGTTTGTCATGAAATGAGTAGTTGTATGGACATATGCATGCATAGTAGCTGGTCAACTATCTCCCTCTTGCTAGCCCAAAAATTTAAAAATTCCAACAAGTAAAAACTTGTTTCCAACACTCCTTAGCCAAGTATTTCCAGTGAGTCCACCATATCTTCCCATTAGCTTCATTGCTATTCCGAGTATGTTCACCATGTTATTGTGTTATTTATGTTCTAAATTAAGATATTCACTTTATTAATTGTCATGGGTTGAACTTGGGATAGGACTCTCACGAACTTTTGAAGGCACACTTTACTTTTTATGCATCTAATAAACATGACCCAATAATGGGAGTCACAAGTTTTGCGTTTGACAAGTGTGTGGTTGGGATCTAGCTATAAACGTGTATCACCGGAAAGCTTTCAACATTGCACAAAAAATTTACATTTGGTTGATATCATGTACTTTTGTTTTTGGACTCCTGCCATGCCGAAATGAAATAGAGGAATAGTAAGTTTTGATGAGTAAGTATCTATATGACTAGAGAAACGCATTGGGCCGCTAACCCAAGCCATGCTTTATCATGGTGAAAATTTACTTACAGCTTGAGTGACTCTACAACACATCCTATAATAAAATAAGAAGCTATGCATAATAGTGAATTAAAATAAAAAGGATGATGAGTCTACTCCGTTTGTTCATCTTGTCATTGTAACATGGGCTTGTTTCCATGTCATGGGGCAAGAGGTACCTCTTTGCGGTTCTCTATGATGTCATTAATACTTATTATGATTGTAAGAAGCTTATTAGGAATCTTAAGTTGAGTAATCATGGAGTAGGTTTTCACACTCACGGGGCATGAGGCTTTCAACCACCTTGTCATTCTCATTACTTCAATACTCAAAATTTTAAGATTCTAGTGATAAAGGGGCAATGAGAGTCCTAGATCAATGGATACCACATTTCAATTAGTAATTTTAGTTGAATAATTTAGAGGCTAAATAAGACTTGATCATGTTTTACCTCTACTCAATTTTCTCCAAAGTGTCGACCATATTTTCTATTCTCCATTATGCTATTCTTTGACCAATATAGGATTTTATTTTTCATTTTGTATATGCATTTGGTCCATAGTGCTTATATTTCATTATACACTTTGTGAACTTTCATGAAGCATCTTTGCTTGCATATTTGATATTTCTTACAACATGAATTGTATATTGCTACTCATTTCTAGTATTAATCATTTGATTATATGTAGCATGAATAATCCTCCTTGATATCCCATGATTGTTTCAATATGCAAAACCCATCTTAGTTTTATCACCTTCATACTCGAGGACGAGCATGGGTTAAGCTTGGGGATGTTGATGCATGTAAAATGCATAGATGAATTTTGCATATTTTCACATGGTTTTCTATTACATATTGCATCATATAAGGGTATAATTCAATGTTTTATAGTATTTTGGGGTTAAATTACAAAGTCCCCCAACTTTTATGGAATTAACCCTGCCTGTCAGAAACCCCGCTTTCTATATTTTTGACGTTTCACGGGGCAAACTTCCGCGAAATCACCTGAAAATCTGCGGGGGTCATTTTCTTGGAGGGAGAGACTTGCGGGCGAAGGATCCACGAGAATTGGGAAAGGAGGCCCAAAAGAGAACCCTCCACGCGGCCAGATTCCTTGGCCGCGTGAGAGGCCCCCTTTTGGCCCCTGTGGCCCCAATTCCTTCCATCTTCGACTTACCGACTCCGTCTTGACCTAAAACCGACTATAAAAAGGGTCCGCCGTACCCTTACGGAGAGGAGCGCCACCGAAACACCGAAACACCAAAACAGAGACCAGAAGTTCCAGATTGGAGGGGGAAAACTCCGGCGGGGCGCCGCCGGTGTGATCTCCTACCCCTCCAACGTCATCTCCATCGACATCTCCATGAAGAGGGAGTAGTCCACCCCAGGGCTATGGGTTTGTGGAAGTAGCACTTGTATCTCTCTCTCTATGTGCTTCACTAATTAGATCTGTATGAGCTGCCTCACATGATTACGGGCACCGTTGTAATTCCTATGTGGTGGATCTTATCTATGAGTTATTGAATCTGAGATTGCAATTGTTTCTCTTGAGTTATTTGAGCAGATGTATCTTATGTACCCCGTTCTTATTTGCTAGCTTTGATCAATCTAGTTCTTGAGAGCGTGTGTGGGGTGATGGGTGCATTAGTTGGAGTAACGGGGGGTGGCTAGTGCTGTGAAAGTGACAGAAGTTCAGCGATCCACTTAGGTTTTGTTAAACCTTTCTTAGTTACCTCACTAGGGATAAAAAGGAGTACCTTGTTACCGGGGATTTGAAGTGACACTAATCAATCTCCATGACTAGATCTAGCAAGTTCTTACTTCAACTTCATGTCACATTGCTTAAAGCTATACTCTGGTTTTTCCTTAATTATCGAGGTGTTATGATTTATTTCGCATCTTGGTGGAGTATAAGAGGGATCAATATGACCATAGAGATCTCTATGCTAGGACGTGATGCCCATATGAAAGTACTCAATGTTAAACATGTTATTGTAATCTCACATGTAATTCTTTATGTCCACCGTCTACCACTTTATTTGAGAGAATGCAAGTGTGAAACCATGAACCCCGGTCCTATTTTAATTATAAGAAAACACTCTAGTTACTTTGCTGCAATTTACTTTACTTGCACTTTACTTTACTTGCATCTCCAATTCGAATTTACATTATCTCCATCACTACTTGCATCACAAAAATACAAAAACAATCCATTGCATATTTATTTTCTCATTTGCATTTAGTAGTAGATTTAATTATTGCACATTTACTTTCAGTTTTGCATTGCAATTTAGAAGTCTCACACCTTGTGCTTGACAACCACTTGGTGAGGTTGAGGGCACAAAATTCTCTACTTGTTTGCAGGATCCTGGAGGAAGCTTGGAAGACAACTGCTGAAATACTGGCTCCCCAAGAGTTCGATATAAACCCTCGAGTCACCCTCGTGGGGAAGAAGGCTTGCCACTAGCTACACACTCTACACTTGGAGTCTCAACCTAGCCATCAGTATCAGATGTTCCATGAGAGAACAAAACACATTGATGTCAAGTGCCATTATGTGCGTGGTGGTGTTGCACAAGGTAAGCTTAAGGTATACAAGATTAGTACTCATGATAATACTGCTGGTATGATGACAAAGCCAATTCATGTTACTAAGTTTGCGCTTTGCTCAAGCTTAATTGGTATCACTGTTTAGCCCAAGAGGCTATTTGGCGCCGAAGGTTTTTTATTTGTTGTTTTAGGGTGAAGGTTTCGTTTATACTACATGAAGGAATTTGTCTCAAGGTGGAGTGTTATTTTTTGGTGATCCAAATTCACTTATGCTGATAAAAGGCCGAACTTCTAACGAGTATAGCGTAGCGCCTCGAGTCTGAAGTACGGTACGAGTTGTTACCGAGTTGGAGTTGGATTCACCGTTACCGACCTAGTTAGGTCAGGACCGCCTTTATATACCTCTTGTAAGCCGCCAGATGGGATAAGCCACACATTGTAAATACCAACGCGTTAGTAATCTCACCTGAAATAGTGAAGTATTGCTGGTTGGCGCCCGTGGTTTCTTTCTCTTCCTTGATGGAAGGGTTTTCCATGTTAAAATATCGTGTCCTCGCTGGTTCGATCTTGCTTAATTTCATCGTTGTTTTGCTATTGCTTGTAACATAGGGGAGAGGAGGTCATAATATAAACAGATTAGAGATTACGAGATGAATTGCTAATCAGTTAGTGAACAACCCGCACTCATGGTTGCGACGCTCGCGCCTCCCTCCCCCACCCCCACCACCTCCTCCACCTCCGATCTATCAACGCCGCTAGAATCCGCTACCTGTTTGACATATTTGAGTTGAAAATGTTTATCTCTTTAATTTGGTATATCATTTGAAGTATTCTGAAAATATTTGAATAAGTTATTAATTTATTAATTTTAAATGTATTAAATGGCTAGGCAAAATATTGCACACAAGAAAACTTGGTCAAATGACATTGAAAACATCATAGATGAATTGCATATGTCATTTAGAGCAATTTGGTGTATAACTTTTATTTTTTCTAAATTTTTGAATTATTTTTTATTTTCTTAATTTGTAATGATTTAACTTAATTCAAAAATGTTTAAATTTAAACTTTATCAAAAACGTTTGAAAATTTCATAACCAGATAGATTTTATTTTTTTGATTAATATGGTATATTATTTATATTTTTCTGAGTTACAGAATTAAAGTTATTGAATTATTAAGTTTAATTTTTTTCTGTTTATTTTAAATTGACAGGTGGGGCCCTCCTGTCATATTCGGTTTAAATAAAAATTTAAAGAAAAATAAAAATAAAAGGGTCGTGATATCATGGTGATGTCACAGATGATATCACCGAGCTCAAATCCTCACAGATGGATTGCAATCGCGTGATCTGGATGAAATTGATGCACTCCGTGGTTTGTACTAGCTAGAGGAGCTCTGGGCGAGTGCGTAGGTGGTGGCGGCACGACCAAATGGTCAAGGGGTCGCCAGCGGCGAGCACTACGGCGGCGGTGCTTCCCGGGTTACAGCTATACGACGATTCCGTGGATGAAAATAAATAGCGAAAGCACCACGAGGTGCGGCGGCTCACCAGGAAGGTGCTGGTGCAGGTGGTTGGGCACGGCGAGCTTCCTAGCGACGGCGAGCTTCCACGGAGGCCGGAGCAGAGAGAAAAGGGAACCGGGAAATTCCCGGGCTCCCGGCCATCTCCGCCGATGCGCAAGCTCGAGGAGGTCGAGGAGGATACGACGCATCTCCCAGTGGTTTCAGTTGCCCTCGAGGCGGCTGATGCATGTAAAATGTATAGATGAATTTTGCATATTTTCACATGGTTTTCTATTACATATTGCATCATATAAGGGTATAATTCAATGCTTTATAGTATTTTGGGGTTAAATTACAAAGTCCCCCAACTTTTATGGAATTAACCCTGTCTGTCAGAAACCCCGTTTTCTATATTTTTGACGTTTCAGGGGGCAAACTTCCGCGAAATCACCTGAAAATCTGCGGGGGTCATTTTCTTGGAAGGAGAAGACTTGTGGGCGAAGGATCCACGAGAATTGGGCAAGGAGGCCCAAAAGAGGACCCTCCACGCGGCCAGATTCCTTGGCCGCGTGAGAGGCCCCCTTTTGGCCCCTGTGGCCCCAATTCCTTCCATCTTCGACTTATCGACTCCGTCTTGACCTAAAACCGACTATAAAAAGGGTCCCCCGTACCCTTACGGAGAAGAGCGCCGCCGAAACACCGAAACAGAGACCAGAAGTTTCAGATTGGAGGGGGGAAACTCCGGCGGGGCGCCGCCGGTGTGATCTCCTACCCCTCCAACGTCATCTCCATCAACATCTCCATGAAGAGGGAGTAGTCCACCCCAGGGCTATGGGTTTGTGGAAGTATCACTTGTATCTCTCTCTCTCTATGTGCTTCACTAATTAGATCCGTATGAGCTGCCTCACATGATTACGGGCACCGTTGTAATTCCTATGTGGTGGATCTTTTCTATGAGTTATTGAATCTGAGATTGCAATTGTTTCTCTTGAGTTATTTGAGTAGATGTATCTTATGTACCCCGTTCTTATTTGCTATCTTTGATCAATCTAGTTCTTGAGAGCGTGTGCGGGGTGATGGGTGCATTAGTTGGAGTAACGGGGGTGGCTAGTGCTGTGAAAGTGACAGAAGTTCAGCGATCCACTTAGGTTTTGTTTATAAGAAAGTGACAGAAGTCCACCGTCTACCACTTTATTTGAGATAATGCAAGTGTGAAACCATGAACCCCGGTCCTATTTTAATTATAAGAAAACACTCTAGTTACTTTGCTGCAATTTACTTTACTTGCATCTCCAATTCGAATTTACATTATCTCCATCACCACTTGCATCACAAAAATACAAAAACAATCCATTGCATATTTATTTTCTCATTTACATTTAGTAGTAGAT
Source organism: Alopecurus myosuroides (assembly GCA_028641055.1). Taxonomy (NCBI): domain Eukaryota; kingdom Viridiplantae; phylum Streptophyta; class Magnoliopsida; order Poales; family Poaceae; genus Alopecurus; species Alopecurus myosuroides. Next base: position 141,882,835 of record CM054059.1, read on the forward strand.
TTAATTAATGCACATTTACTTTCAGTTTTGCATTGCAATTTAGAAGTCTCACACCTTGTGCTTGACAACCACTTGGTGAGGTTGAGGGCACAAAATCCTCTACTTGTTTGCAGGATCCTGGAGGAAGCTTGGAAGACAACTGCTGAAATACTGGCTCCCCAAGAGTTCGATATAAACCCTCGAGTCACCCTCGTGGGGAAGAAGGCTTGCCACTAGCTACACACTCTGCACTTGGAGTCTCAACCTAGCCATCAGCGGCCAAAATCGACGGCGCGCGGAGGCGGTCGGAAGAATTAGGGTTCGGTTTTACTCGGCAGAGAGGCAACGAGAGAGAGAGGGGAAAGTGACCGAAGGGATAGAGGAGAGGAAGAGCAATGCCGTTGTGGTCTTCTCTTGTCGAGGAGGCTAGCAGGAGGTGGCATGGAAGCGTCAGCGGCGGGGACACGCACGGTGACGTCCTGGAGGAAGACAAAAGGGGCATTTTCCCCATAACCCCCTGACTGGTTTTACAAATTACCTATAGGTCCTTCTGTTAATAAAACTGAGAGAAAAACCTTGTTTTCAGGGCTGTTTTGTAAACAGAAAATTTAGTAAAAATCATATTTGAATTCCTTATCAAATTTTACACCTCACCATGTTTTGTTTTGGTGGAATTGAACAATATTTGTATTTTCTCTTAGGGTGTTCAATTTTAAGGGGTTTTGTTATTTTCTCTCCATTTAATCTATCAAATGGCTTTAAAATTATCATAGGCATAATTATCATGAGCACACAACAAACATATGGTTTAACAAAGTGACATAACTTAATTGGACAATTTTATATACAATCCCTTTTAGAAAACAATGTGGTAACACTACTTAGTAGTGTTTTTATGTATGGTAATGAAATGCACCCAATTAGGGAATTTTATTCCATGACATACCAAATGCTTTTGATAGGTAATAGACTTGTTTTCCCTTATGAGGCCTTGTTATTTTCCTAATTGAAACTCTTAGCAAGTTTGGTTGACATATTACTTGGGTGTGTGTAAGTCGTGTTGGTTGTTTTTAGTACCTGATTAAGTGGAAAACATGAGTGGCTTTGGAATCTATTTGTTTGTTCTCCACCAGGTTCCAAGTATGGATATGATTCCATGTTTGTTTTAGAGACATGTGATCATTTGCATGGTTATGTGTAGATGTATTTATGTTGTTATCTGTTAGTCTTGTGTATGAAAATGATCTGGAAAACAAGGTATTAAGCTTGTTACCATTAACCTCCACATATCACAAGACATGTGGATGCAATGGTTGGTTATTATTTCATATTTGATACTTGTTTCCATTTAATAGATTTTTTATATGTTCCTCATCCTTGATGAGCTTGACAAGGCATAGAGGTTATAGATTCTCTAATGCTAGCTAATGCTTCACTGAATAATTTTTTACAGAGGCGGTGTTGCTCCTTGTTGACTTATGTTGCTTGATGGCCTTCTCTCTAGTTTCCACTTGTCTTCAGATACTCCTTTTGTCACTTGCAAGTAATATCTCCTCTGGGATTCCATCTTCAACTATCTCGCGCTTGTGGTGAAAACAACCAGTTATTCCAAGAAAAGGTTTTACTTAGATGATTATAAAACTATGTAAGTTTGTTTTATGACATCAAGTTACCATATGCATATAAGAAGAATTTGTTAACAAGTGGATCAAACTTGCCTCCAAACTACTAATCATATACAATAGGCTGAGATGTACTAGATTATCAAAACTTATACTTGTTTGTGTATGACACTCAATTGTTGGAGTATACAAAAGTGATATGTTAACAAGGTCTAGAAAATTGTTACTAAACTACTTCTATATAACACTAACATTGGAGTATCACACTATTTCAAGAGGGTTTAATAAGATCAGATCAAGATATAAGAGTTTCCAAATACTCTTATAGTAGATTAGAGTAGCACTTCTAGAACACTCTAAATAGTCTTCTTGAAGATCTTCCTGTGGTAGTTCCTCCTGTCTTGTGGGTTGCTTCTCTTGCAGAATGACTTAGAGAAGATTGGGAAACCAGATACAATGGTCTAGCCAGAATATCAAGATCTAGATTATGTGTAAGTTCTTGCTTTTATTATCCTTCCATACATTTCTTGTTGTGTCTCCCATAAGATATGTACTTGTCTCATACATAATTTGTTTTACTTAGCTTTCAATTCAATTTCTCTAATAGAGGTTATAACTTGTTGTTATCCATTAGTTGTATTCAGAGATACTTTAGTTGTTGAATATTGACGTGGATAGAAATGTGGAGTGTTTGTGGAATGATTACTTAATATAGTAAGTTGGTAAAATGGTTCATTGATGTGTTGAGATCTCATATGCTCACTTGTATGAGATGAATAAGACAATGAGCATGAGAAGATTATTGAGATTTAATGACTCATGTCATAATTGCTTGTTGTTTTTCTCAGGTGTCATGTTATTACTTTATACTCTTCTCTTTATTACCTTTGTCATTCATAATGCGGATATAGAGGTTTGGGAATATCATATGTAATGATCAAGGTTTAACAATAGTTTAAGAAGATTTATTTCTTCTTTTAGGTAATTATTTTATGGTTGATGAGATATGTACATATTAAATATGTTAATACAATAATTATGTCATTTCCCACTTGTGGGTTTTGAGTTAACACATGTGTTCTATTGAAACTTGGTGATTTACTTGTGAAGGTTCACTTAATAGTTATAAGATGATTTATAGAGGTGTAGTGTGAATTGATTTATAATTTAAAGAGTTATTGTTTTATAGGACATAACATCTCTGTTTATGAGATGTTTCAATTGTGTATTACTCATTTGTGAAAGTATGATTATCAGTTATGTGATTTGGATACTCACCCTTCTTTGAGTTCTAGATACCTAGTGATTTATCCCAAGTCACTTATGGACTTGTGGTTATGGTTGTTGAGAGTTTGTGTTGGTCATAACCAATTCTGGTTTCTCTTATCATGTGATTTGGTTTCTTAAGATACTTGTTATAAATATCATTCCAAATGTACTCTTGACTAGATGAACTAGACCTATTTCATCATGTCAAGTGAAACTTTGGTCACTTTGATTCGTTTAAACTTTCGCGCCAAAATTTCCCGTACTTTTAGATGCATGCTTTGCAAATGCACATATTAAATTTAGATCCTTATAACCTCCCAAACGTTGGGATGTTACATTCCTCTAATTGAATTAGAGCTGCTTCTTATTAGGTTTGAGGTGTTCCTCTCCCGATTAGACTTAACTTCTAATTACTCTCTTTCTCGATCTCATGTGTTGAGAACTCCGCCTTCATGTACATCTGCGACGTCAAGTCCTCGACGGCGAAGCGCTGCAAAATTTTCCCCGGCGTATGTGTGCATACTCTGAGAGGGGTAACACGTGAGACCCTCACTCTGCTGGATCACGGTGCTGGATATGGGGAGTCGGCAACATCCTCACCCACATGCCTGTGCGTGAGGATCCTCTACAAGCTTCAACGATATTGTCATCACACCTCGTTTGCTACTACGGTGTCTGGTACACGATCTCCAAAATTAGATCTTGGAATTTATATTCACTTGTATCTGCATAGAAAGGTCTTGCCTGTTACGTAGCTAGTTTGGCAAGAATATTAAATTCCAGTTGCGCAACCCAACAGTTTTCGTTTAATACAGTTATAGCATGATATAAACTTATTATGAACATATATGAATTATGACAATAAAACACTTTTATTATTTTTCTCTAGGTCATAACTCTAACAGAAACGCCAAGGGCCCTGAACCGACATGCGTCGACTGTGTGAGAGCCCCGAGAAGGAAACCCATATTCTGTTCACATACCCCGCTGCCCGGTTCTCATGGAACTTCTTCCATGAGCCTCTAGGGTCCGAGTGGCGGGCCTCAGACTTTGGCGAGATTCTGGAGCTCCAAGCGAATCGGTCCGGGATGAGACATCGCCTCTTCTGAGTTCTTTTCGCTGGGATGATGTGGACACTTTGGACAATTTGAAATAAAATGGTTATAGAGAGGTTCTTCTTACGACGAGCTACTGACTCGTTGTTTAAATGTCTGGCATTCTTGCAGCAGCAGAACCCGTTATGTAGACAATGGGACAGAGTTCAGCTGGAAGGCATGCTGGATCTTCTTGTGGCGACGTCGTGTCATATCTCTTATGCACCTATGAGCCGAGCCCCTTATGCTAGCGGGGAGTTTCACTTCGCCTTTACATGTTCCCCTCTTGCATCTCACCTTGTGCTTCTCGTGGGCTTACTTGTGCCGATGGCCCAGAAAACTTTACTCTATCTGTGGTTTTCTTTCTTCTTCAAACCATGTTGTATGAATTCAGTTGTGACGGTTGTTTTATTTATAAAGCGGGGCGAAAAGCGTATTTTGGTAAATGAAACCCAAGCCATGGAGAGCGTTATTTAAAAAAAATTCAAAATCTGCATTTTCATGTTTTAAAATATTTGAAACAAAATCCCAAGGTGTAGCTAATGTCGAGATCTACCGGTGTGCGATTTTTCAGTGCAAAATTCGTGGTATTATTTGTAGACTACACAAAAAGAATAAATCTCACAAAAATTGAAATATGCATTGTTTATCGATCAGGTCTACACATTTATCATTTGGGTGCAGTTGAAAATATAAATAATTTTGTATTGAGATTTTGGTAAATCTCAACATTACCTACACCTACTTTTTTCCCTTTTAAAAAAATGAAATATATATTTTTATTTAAAAAAACGTGCTCCAAACACTGTACTCGATGTTTATCTCGACATGCATCTATAACCCTCTATCCTTGTGGCCTCTATATCCGTAAATTTTTTTAGTAGTCCATTCCAGGGTTTCAAATTGCATGAATATTTCGTGCGTTTGGGTCAACGAAATATTTGAATTCCGTTCAGAATTGTCGGTGCATCTGAACTTTCCAACTAGAAAACCTATGGAATTGTTTTTTGGATAAAGCTATGGAATAGTAACTGAAACAATAAGTGCCTACAAGGGCGTTAATTCTTCCACTTTCCTAGCTAGGGTTTTTGGGTACTATTCCTAGATCGGCCATTTCTTTCTGGCAACCACTAGGAGTCGGACGCCGGTTTTTCTCTTCCCGTCGGACCCCTGTTTGTCCGTCCGATTGGATGTAGCGGGACCGCATGATTTTCAACAGGCACGTGGTCGTTTTCCGTGATTTCAGCGATCAGTTATGTGACTGCTTCCCTAAAACAGCTCTGAATAACTGCTTCTCTAAAACCGCTCCGATTGAATGCTTCCTAGAATTATGCTCCGAATAACCTCTCCTGCCTTTCTTCGTCTTCACAACTGCTTGTTCCCGAACACATGAGAATCAATTCCATAAAAAGTTTGTGTGAAGTATATTTCTTTATGTAAGAAGCATACAATTATTACATCAGTAGGTTTATAATTTAGGATGATGCACTGCTTTATTTCTGACTTCGGGAGCAATTAAATTGGTAGTAGAGGAAGCACACATGTGACACCATTAGAATCCATGGCCATTTATTTCTGACGCAATGAAGCTCCTTCCTTGGTTGAAGAAGCATACATATCATACATAGGAAGCACCGCTATGAAGCAAACTATATTTGGTGGTTAGTGGCAGGTGCAGTGGCGGCCGGTATCACACCACGCCAGAATCTTGGTGGAGAAGTTGGCTTCCTTGCACTTGACTCTCAGCCAAGGTCCAGCCCCATCAACTTGCAGACGAGAAGGACGAACAACACCAGCCAGGCATAGTGCTTCCTCGCTGTGCTCACCCTCGCCGTGATGCGACATGCGCTAGAATGCTTCGCCGCCGCGCATGAATGGTTGGCATCAATGGTTGTTGATGTTCCGCGGCGCCTCTCCCTTATCGGCCTGGATGGCCCCTTCTCGAGGTCTCGCCACAAACCATGCATTATCGACGAGCTCTCCTCGAAGCACAAGCAGGATCAAAGAGGTTGGGCCATGGAGGCAACGACAAGTGAAGATCAGGCACGAAGCATGGTAGTGGTGGCAGCAAAGCTAGGTTGCGAGTGTCATTAATATAGCCCAAACCTGAGTCGTTGGATGCCTCTTGAATGTAGGTCCAGATGGTAGTCCGGCATTCTGTTTCGTATCGGACCAGGATGTGTAGTATTTACCTTTCTTTTTTGGGTTCAACTTCACCTTTATGCTAAGAATCAAAGTTAGGCCAGTCAAGATGGCCTAGGGTGACTTCTTTTACGGCTTATGGAGTGCTTCCAGGTTCCGGACATCAGAAGCACAAAAGAAGTCTCTAGATTGTGGCCAGCTTATTTTCACCGCAAAACACAAATCGTGCACGAAGCCAAAAACTGCTCCAGGGCAGTCGCGAGCTTCTCCAGGTGAGAGCCGAACCGGTATTCCATCATGCCCCTCGTATCACACATATTTACATGTAAATGCCACTGTCAAAGATCACCCTGGGATCTGGGAAGAAAAGGGAAAACACATTAAAAAATGGCCACGAATCGCCATCGCTCGACCCCGACAACTCGCGACCCTGCACAGCTAGGGTTTCGCCGCCACCTCGGCCCCACTTCAACACGTCTCCGCCCCCTCAGCAACAATCGCCTCCGCCCCGCTCTGGCCCAACTTCGCCTCGACCCGCCTCCAACCCCGCTGTTCTCACCAACAGCAGTCTCGTCCGCAATCCAACCTTCCTCCGTCCTAGCGTCCTCACCAACTTCCCCACCCCTCAACCCGCGGGGTGACCTTTGCCGGCGTGCTCTCCTCGACCAAGCTTTCTACCACGCTCCAACCCGTCGACCATGCTCCGGCCATTCTATTGTTGATGGGGAGCCACTTTCAAATGGGACCATGTTGTCAGCAATTTAATCATTTTTAGAAATTTTAAAGATGGAAAAACTCCATAAGCCCAAAATAACTCTGTCGGTCAGCTTCTAGTTGCTTCTACCCACAACAGTTTCTCCCCACCAAAATCTATAAGTCTGCTTATGCATAAGGAGGAGCTCAAAAGAAGTCACCCATAGTGGACAAACCACTAGGGCCGATGAGGTTGAACGAAGACTAATATTATATTTTGTTATATCCATTAGTGTCAGTTCAAATTTATTCAAAAAAATTCTGAAATTTGGCTGATTTCGTTGCTGTTTTTTTCTTCTTACCGAAAGCTCCTTTTCCCCTGGTCCATTCCAAACCGTGGGCCTCGGATAAGTCCGCCAAGCTGGAACAGGTTAATTGTTTGTGGATTGAATGGATTGTGGGCCTTTTGGCAATCGTTGAAGCTCCAAGTTCCCTTGGTCAGTTCAAAAAATAAAAGCTCCCATGGCAGACTTCTCATAGAAGAACGAAAAAATGTACTGTACACGTAACTTGCTTTTACACACCAGCATTTGATTCACCCGAAAGGCCGAAACGTACCTGCGCTGCGCGTGCAGTCTCAAGGATGGATAAACTGGTGGCATGGCTATTCTAGCTGAGCGGCATTCATGCGAGTCTTGTGGGTACGACTACGTGTAACGTGGTGGCGCGTTTTTGGTCCGGATCCGCGTTTTGAGTCGAAGACTCGAGGTGCTGGCTGGATGCATGTACAATCGTGCGAGTCTGCCAGAGGTGCAAGTAGTGGAGACAGCGGGGTGGTCTATATACAGCGAAACCTAACGGTCACTGGGCGGCGGCAGTAACTCCTGTTATCTCTAGTCTCCATCTACGGCCCTGGCCCCGGCGTAGTCGGCCGGGATGATTCGCAGAGAATGACAAGACAGCAGGGCATCCCAGGCCTGAAAACTCGGCAGGCCCTTCCCGTTGATTTGGACACCATTTTGGCGTTTCTTCTTTTAACTTTTTCACTCCTCGGATGTATCCGGCGTTCACCCTGTTCGCGCTACGGGTACGTGGTACCAGAACGCAGAGCACGACACCGTGACCTGGCCTCAGCCGGAGAAGAGCCCACCCCGCACGAGCGCGCGCGCAGAGCAAACGCCGAAGCGCGTAGTACTGTACATTTTCCCCAATAAAACACTGTCCGGCGACGACACATCCAGAATTGAAAGGCAGCTCAGATGAATCCTGAGTCACCACGTTGGCTGTCTGCGCCTTTTCTGTAGGCTTCGCTGATTGCAACGGTGCCGTCGACCTACTCCAGATAGGCTTCGTGTGTCTTTTCTTCGGATGCTCTTCTTATCCGGTGGCGTCGTGCAGTGCAAACCGACATTGCTTCGTCCCTGCGTCCGTGATTTGCTCGACCGATAAGAACAACAAATGGGCTCACGTACCTTCGCATACGCTGGTTCCAGGCATCTCAAGTTACACACGGGCATCACAGAGCTCTCCAGTCGTCCCCCCAGAGCCCCCAGGACGCAAATTAGCGCCGTTTTGCGCGGAAAGCGCCGTTTTTTCACCAGTCGCCCCCCATAGGACCTGAAAAAACGCCGTTTCGGCGGAAATTAGCGCCGCCGCCCCCAGCCCGTTGGGTTCGGCCTAGGGGGCGGCGAAATGAAAAGCGCGCGTGGACCAGCGCTGTCGGCGAGGGGAGCGCTATTTGCCCACTTTCCCCACCCCCGACTCGTCTTTTCTGCTCGCCCGCCTCGCCGTCGCCACACCATCGGCCGCGCTCCACGCCGCCGCTGTCGACCACAATCGCACAAGATCGACGAGACAAACCACCGCCGGCCAGTCCACCACATCGTCGCCGCCGTTCGATCGCGTCTCCGCCGCGGAGGAGGTTCACGGCTGGGAAACGCGCCCCCCCCCAGTTCCCAGAATAGCGCCGTTTCGCGCCGCGGCGGAAAAAAAGCGAGGGTTTTTGCGTCCTGGCGGGGCGCAACGGCTGGAGATGCCCTAATGTCACCAGTATCACGAGCATCATCATGCGCTTTGTATGCAGAGACCACCGAGTATCGTCCGTTTACAGAAAGCTTCCAAAAGATAATGATGTTATCCTCTACTCCTAAAATCAAAGCTTGGACACCTCCTAAAATCAAATTCTTCACGCGGCTTGCACTTCAAAATAGAAACTGGACAACAGATCATCTTTAGATGGAAGGGTGGCCACATTCCCCTTTTAGCAAAAGTATCACGGGGTCGGCGGCTCACCTGTTCATCCATTGCCGCTCCACTCTTAGGATTTGGAGCCTAATCAAAGATTGGCTACAGTTGTTCGTGATTCACCCTCCGCATTGGCCAACTCTCTCTCTTAAAAGTCGGAGGCTCCACGTGACCGGCTCCATCAATGCCCAATCGAAAGGCCATGGCCTCCCTCACCTTGCTCATTTCTTAGGAAATTTCAAACGGAAGGAATGCACATGTCTTTCCAACAAACAAGAGCGGCGATCTCTCCTTCCACCCCGGCGGTGCCGCCGTCCGGCGTTGGATTGGATGCGTAGCCCGACATGTAGATAGCGTATTTTCGTTTCTATTTCTTTGCTTTGTCGCAGGTTGTGTTTTGGAGTAGTGCACCGGATCTCATCGGCCAGATCTGGTGTGTACTCGCCGTCATCCATGTCGTTGCGCAGCTCTGGTGGCGGGAGTTGTTGCTGGTGGTGGTGCTTCGGAGAGTCATCTCGGCGAATAAGGCCGTCTTCCCCGCCCTCTCGGGTAATCCTGCTTCTGTGCTTGGGTGTGGCATAGGCAGGTTGCGGTGGCGCGTCTTCATCGAGCTTCCATGGAGGAAGATAGCTGAGGGTGCTGCAGGAGTAGCTCGATTCAATAAGCACCTCATATGCCCCCTTCGTTTCTACTGTGCTGCTGCTTCGTTCTCTCCGTCGATCGGCCGTGGTGGTGGGGGATGGAGGAGTTCGGTGGTTGTCGGATATATACCAATTAGGGGTATATCAGATGGTGTCCTAAAGTGCCGGATTACCAGGGTGGCCTAAATGGTAGTGGGCTACGGTCCATTAGGCGGCCCAGTAAGCTAACGCACAGAAACCGGATTCTAGAAGAGCCCGGATCACAGCCCGCGTGGTACGGCTTGGAGTAGAAGGCGGATTCTTGCCTTCCAAGTTAGGACTTACCGTAGTCTTCTAGGTTTTCTCTTCTGTAAGCCCTAACCCGGCTATTATATAAAGTCGGGCGGGAGATAAGAAAGATATAGCCAATAAGCTAGAAGCTAACTCGCCGAGAGGTTGATCCTTGTCGAGTAGCTAAACCTAACTCACATTGTACTTTGTATACTTCAGGCTTCAGCCATGATTTAGTGAGATTGCGGGAGTAGGAACGCCGCCTAGTTGCGACGTACCGAACCTGGGTAAAACCCTGGTGTCATTGTCCGTCATACGACCACGTCCCCCACAATCTCTATCGGTAGTCTCATGGCACCCCCGTCTATGAATTCTACTACGATGTCTCGACAGTTGGCGCCCACCGTGGGGCCAGCGACGTCGGGCGTCATGTTTCGATTGGGGATACTTGGCGGAATTGGCAGTACCATAACTGTCGAAAGTCTGGAATTCGACAACGACGTCGGGCGCTTCCTCGACAACGGATCGTACATGCCAGCACGGAATCATCTGGTAAGTGCCTGCGTTTTACCGATTGGATCTGCAAACATTTTTATCGGATTAACTGCAGAGGCAATGGGATTCTTGGTGGAAGCAAATTTATCCCACCCGCCCTATACCTAGCCGAAGAAGACTATGACGCCGGATTTTGCTCAGATCACCGATACTCTGCTGAATCGCACTTTATCGGTATGGTGCAATATGAGATCGCCAAAAACACGGATGAAAACAATCTCGTGGAAGAGGTAGAAAACAACAATCCCACAATAGAGGTGGAAGATCCGACATTCGTCAATCCGACGACGAACTCGGAAGCTGACTCTGTGCTAGCCCCCATCGAGGCGAGATTAGAGTCGGAACCCGGATCGGACCAGTTCGATTCCGAAGACGAAGATGTAGACGCTTTCGAAAGAAAGGTCAAATCCTTTCAAGAGGGATTCCACGAAGTACTGATGGCAAAATCGGCTGAAAACACAGATGCTGAAAGTCAGAAAAGCCCTAGAACACCTCCGCCAGAGGAAAGAGAGGATGGGGAAGCCAGTCCAACATACCCAGATGTCAAGGAATTGACAGAGGAAGAACCTGGTAAAAAAAAACCTCTTCCAAGAAAAAACACAAAGCTTCCAAGAAACTCCAATACAAGCTCCGGAAGAAAAAAATTGGCTGATCCAGCCAACGAAAACCTGGAAGCAGGAGGAGGAAGCGGAGTTAAGCCTACGGAGAAGAAAGCGAAGGAAATCACTGTTCCGCCAATGTCAGAACATGACGAACGGGATCTACTTCAAACACCAGTGGGACCTCACGAACCCCCTGAAGTGCTGGAAGCCAGGAGACAAGCTCTCCAAAGGCAACAACAACATCTATTCTGAACTCGGGAACATCTCCAAAAAACCCAAGCTGACATTAAGTTAAAGCATGAAGAAATCGAGGAGTACGAGAGAAGGAATAGATCTGGCATAAAACCTACACGGTTACCCGGAATCGCAAGACCGGAAGTACTGCCGCTAAACGAAAGGTTTCAAAACTTGGCCTGGCAAAAGCAAGTAAACGGCACCAATGCCAGGGGCGAACCTATATACAAAACCGCAGCAGAAAACGCGGAGGCCGCGTTCGCCATCCTCAACAATGATCTGTACTCCGATGGCGAAAAACTTCAAGGGGTGTATGATTTCTTAGGAAAGGCATTGCAACAGCAAAAGCGAGGACAAGCAAGATCAGGGAAGTTACATGACAACTCAGCCCTATGCAAAACAACTACTTGCGCCGCTGGAGCACCTGGACCTGAAGAACCTGGAGATTCAAGTAATTCGAAAGAGAAGAAAGAAGATCCGAGAAAGGACAAGAAAAAGCCCGATAACAAGGATGCAGCGTCCAGAACCGGATCCCATCTGCCGAAAGATGGAATTAATCCCCGAGATCGGGAAGAACAAAACCGGAAGGACGGAAAAGCAATGCCGCCTCCGAGACGCCCTGCTGAAAAAGCCGGAAGACAAGATATTCCTCACATGCGTGAGAGATCCCGTACACCACCTAGGAATAAGGAAAGACACAGGAGTAGAACTCCACCTTATCCCAAAGGGCACGATGACGGAGGAAATAGAGACAATCCCGGAAGAGCGCATTCGCGCAACAATGGAAAAGAAAGGAGCAGATCCCCCTCTATCTATTCAGCCGGTAGATACTCCGCACACATTGACAGAGCGGAAAGAGATGATCTATACTTCGGACCTAAGTGTTTCACTGACAGTATCCGAAGAATAACTCTGCATTCTGGCTTCGCCAAAGTTGGTCCAACATATCAAAAATATACCGGCAGTACAAACCCGGATACCTGGCTCTCAGACTATTACACCGCCGTCCAGCTTAACAATGGGACAGACTTAGAGGCAGTAAAATTCCTCCCCCTTATGTTACTGGATGGAGCCAGAGATTGGATCAACGGGCTTCCGTCAAGAACTGTCGACAGCTGGGATGATATGGCTAGAGTATTTACTCAACATTTTCGGGGAACTTACAAACGCTCCAACAACATCAACCAGTTAAACCGCTGCACCCAGTTTGAAGATGAGCCATATGTGGATTTTATCTTAAGGTGGACTGCAATGAAGAACAGCTGCTCTGGAGTAACTGACGTACAAGCAATGCATGCTTTCGTCAATGGTTTAAAACCCGGACTCGTACCATTCATGATCGGTTTCAAAAAGCACAAGGATCTCGGATCTATGCTTACAATCGCAAATGAGCACGCGGCGGCCGAAGACGACATCAGAGTGAGAGGTGGCAATATCGACGCATTAATTCAAGCCAAAAAGACCCCTCGTCTTGAGAAGAAAGCAACTCCGGAAGCACAACAAAAACCCAAAAAAGTTAACATAGCCTTTGGAAGAGAAAATGGGAGCAAATAGAAAGGACGAAATACGGAACCGATCAACTACACAAAAGTAGAGTGGGAAAGAATAAAGTCGGAAAACTGTGTCCACCATTCGCAGTTTGGGAAACCCACCATACGAATGCACAATGCCGGCTCAACAAGCATATGAAAGGCAGTGCTGGATCCGGAAGCAAGGGAAAAAATTCTAAGAGGAAATTCTCCAAGCAAAAGGCAGAAGCTGAAAAAGAAGACGTTGAATCGGACACTGACGAAAAAATCCAGGAACAACATCGAAAAGGCGACCCTAAGTTTCCGAGAGTTGAAGGAGAATGCAACCTAACTTTCCTGGCAACTCCATCAGCAAAGGTGGCAAAGAGAAGACTTCGAGAATAAACGCGGTTGTCCCACCAACCCCAAAATTCTTGAAGTACTCAAATACACCAATTACCTGGGATCAGTCTGATCATCCCGGAAATATCCCAGAATCCGGAACACAAGCTCTAGTCGTAAGTCCTATTGTTCAAAACACTAGGCTAAAAAGAGTGCTGATGGATGGAGGATCCAGCATTAACATAATGTACCTGGATACGTTGAAGCATCTGCGAATCTCCGAGACCCAGCTCAATCATAGCAACATATGTTTTCACGGCATCGTCCCTGGTAGGCAAGCACGACCCCTAGGAGAAATTTCCCTAGATGTAACCTTCGGAGAGAAAGAACATTTCCGGCAGGAAAAAGTATCCTTCGAGGTAGTGCCGTTCGAAAGCGTGTATCACACAATACTCGGACGTCCAGCTTTCGTCAAATTCATGGCAAGATCATGTTATATCTATAACAAGCTGAAGATGCCATGGCCAAAAGGAGGAGTAATCACCATAAATGGAGACTTCAAATTGGCAAACGAGCTGGAAAAAGAAAACGCCCTTTGCGCAGAAAAAGTAGTAGCAAAGGAGGAACTGAAGGAGCTGTCAAAAGAAGTATCGCCGACAGAAATGCCGGCAGGAAAAGAAAGCCGGAAGCCGACAGACAGGTTCAAAGCTTCCGAGAATACAAGACATGTTATCTTAGATCCTAAAGATCCGACAAAATTTGTCGTAGTGGGAACTAGCATGACCGACAAATAGGAAAGCGAGCTCATCAAGTTCCTCCATGAGAACTGGAATATTTTTGCATGGTGTCCAGCCGACATGCCAGGCGTACCTAGGGAACTTGCTGAGCACCAACTCAAGGTAATTCCAGGATCTAAACCCGTCAAACAATGTCTCCGTCGATTTGACGGAAGAAGACGGAAGGCTATTGGCAAGGAAATTATCCAGCTATTGGCAGCTGATTTTATCCGGGAAGTTATACATATTGAATGGTCTGCAAACCCAGTATTAGTCCCGAAGAAAGATAGTACTGCTCTTAGGATGTGTATAGATTACACCGGCCTGAATAAATTGTGTCCAAAAGATAGGTTTGCGTTACCGCGAATCGATCAAATAATAGATGCCACTGCTGGCTCTGAGCTTTTATGCTTTTTGAGCCAAAGTGGTCGTCATGCAACACCCTCGTGGTTTCGTGGCACTTTCTAGGGTGGCTCGAAAATGTGCACCTCAATCCTTGGCGATCAAATCACAAACATAGGCGATCAAATCACAAACATAGTTCTTGGAAGCTAAATGATCCGAGGGCGTAAGACGCTGCCTCAAAATATATAGGGGCAACCACTACAACCATTAATGTTAGGTATGGGAAAAAATGGATGATCTAAGAGTGGTGGTCATATGTTATTCACTGTGTAGGACATTGTCCGGAAAGCGCTAGCACCTCTATTAAGCTCGTGTTTTCATAAGTTTGAAATGAGATAAATGCTTGTGTTTTTCTCAACGTTTCAACGAACCCACTGTCATCTTCGTCAACGTCAAGGAGGCTTCTACTTAAGCTTTAGCCCAGGGACGGAACCAGCAGGGGGCGAGCTGGGGCCATGGCTCCCCCCATGCTGAATATATTTACGAGACCCCTTTAGATATTATGTGGAGTAGAGCTTAAAATTCATCCGTGTGGGCAGTGTGGCCCCCTCTAATACATTACATATACACTAAGCTATATAGATGTGGGCACAAAAGATCTACTTGTATTCCCAATGAGACATGGAGCAGAGCCTTTTGACTTTGGTGTCCATATTCTCTCACCGTGTCCTCTCCTCCCCATCCCCAAAAGCAAAAGGGCAGGCCTACCTTACGCGCGTGCGACTGCTCGCGCGGTTTCCGACAGCGAGAGGAAGACGAGCGCCCCCGCCACCATCGCCGGCCTAACCGTCTGCCGCCGCCACCCGCGGCCGGCGGCGCTGCCGCGCCCGCCTCGCCGCCCCGCCCTCCTCTAACCACCTCCTCCGCCGGCCCGCCGCCACCCCGGCCATCCCTCTGACCACCCCCCCCCCCCCCGCCTAACAGAAGTTGTCGCCGGCGAGCACTCCCACCCACCCCCCAAGTTAAGTCCATCCTCAATGGCGGCCTTCTCCGCCGCGGCTCCGCGCGGCGTCGCCGGCGCCGTCTCGGCCTAGAAGTTGTTTCGAAGAAAGAAGAAGGGGAGGAAGAAGAGAGGAAGGGACGAGAGGAGGAAGGCGTGGGTGGGTCCTGCCCACGCGTTTTCTCGTCCGCGGACCACGCAAGTGCTCGCGCGCGCGAGGGAAAGATTCTGAAAGCAAAAGGCCATACGAGCTTCTTCTTCTTGGTTTTTTCCACCTTTTCTTTTCCCCACTCTCTCTCTTCTCAGCACAACACCCCTGCACAACACTCTAGATTTTCATTCATGGAGTTGGGGATGAACTGAGTAATTAACATATCCTTGAAGATCCGAATCCCCTCCTGCTTGCCAAGGTAAAAATTCAGTACCTTATTTATTTTGGTTGCACAATTTCGAAATTAGCTGAATACTTAGATGATCTACATTTTTATCTAGGAAGTCATGATTAAAAGCACAAGAATCGATTCGTTTTTCAGAAAAAGAGACCAAGCTGTTGACACAACTCAGTTGATTATTGTGACTCTAGTGTGTACTTCTCAAGATGGACCAGAATTGACCGACCCAATTCCTACTGCTCCAATAGAAAATGCAGACCAAATCAAGGATGCATCAAATGTTTCCACGGTTAGGGATTTTATAAAGGGTGATCCAGCTTTACGACATCAAATTTGGGCTTGTCCTGCTGACAAACAAGATGAAATTAGAAAAGTTTACATGCAGCTTGGACCACATCAGCCAAAAAAAGATATTTATCCTCCATCTGGTAAAGAAGGTCACAAGCGCAGGTTTCAATATCATTGGTTTGGGGCCTTTTCATAGCTAGAATATTCACCTATAAAGGATGCTGCATTTTGTTTCCCATGCTTTCTTTTTTCGAAGAAACCGAAAGGAAAATGTGGATCAAATACATTTACAGTGAACGGATTTCAGAAATGGAAAAGGGTGAATAATGGAAAAGAGTGTGCCTTCATATGTCATATGGGAAAAGGTTCCAATTCTGCTCATAATTATTCTGTCCAATGTTATGATAACTTGAAGAATGGACTTTGCCAAATTGCACGAGTAAAGGAAAAGGTAACAAAAGAGGAGATTCTGAAAAATAGGCTGCGCTTGAAGACATCAATTGATGTTGCCAAATATTTAGCACTACATCGCTTTGAGTAAAGGTGTTTCCTCATCAGCGCGAGGAAAGGCTGCAGGTTCTGTCAAACTAATGATATCATATGATTTTGTGTTTATTCTCCATGTCATGAAAGAGCTCATGGGAATAACTGACTTGCTTTGCAAGAATTTACAGCAAAAGTCGCAAGATATAGTGAATGCTATGCATGACGTTGCTACCACAAAAGAATTGATTCAAAAATTAAGAGATGATGTTTGGACTGATCTCTTACGAGATGTGGGGCTATTTTGCGTGAAGCATGGTATTTCAGTCCCAGATATGGATGATTTTGTTAATTTTATTCGATCACGTAAAGACGATGAGACTTCAGCTGAACATCATTATAAATATGACGTCTTCACAGTTGCGGTTGATCAACAACTACAAGAGTTAAATAATAGGTTCAGCGAACAATCAACAGAGCTCCTTATTTTGTGTACCTCTCTAGATCCAAGGAACTCTTTCAGATCATTCAACATTGAGAATATTTGTCTTCTAGCTACAAAATTTTACCCTTCTGATTTTTCAGAACAGGAAAGGGACAACTTGAGGTGTCAGCTACGACATTATGAGCTTGATGTGCTGAGGAATCCGGAGTTTCAGAACTTATCTACTATTGCTGAATTTTGCCAAAAACTTTTTGAGACTAAGAAGTTGACAGATTATCACTTGATTGACAGGTTAATACGACTTGTTCTAACTTTGCCGATCTCAACTGAAACAACAGAGCGAGCTTTTTCTGCCATGAAACTTGTGAAGTCGAGACTTCGAAATAAAATGGAGGATGAGTTTCTAAGGGATTGTCTTATAATCTACATTGAGAGGGAGATTGCTTTGGAGTTCACAATTGACACACTCATAGATGGTTTTGATGCAAGGATAAGGCGTCGAGTTGACTTCAGCTAAATTTAGTTATGTTAGTTCTTCTCGTCCCTGTATTTTGTCCGTCTAGTGTAGCTAGTATAACTCAAACCAGTATCATGTTATTTTGGCTTATTATTATGTGAAACATGGTGACTTTTATGACATATATCTCCGATGAAAGTTGTGTTCTCATCAATTGGCCCCCTTTGAATAAATTTCCTGGTTTCGTCCCTGTTTTAGCCGGACCAAAACATATGTGATCTTTAATATCGTGAGAATAGTCTTTTTCAAGGTTTTTGTTAAGTTCGGGATCAAAAATAACTTTCCGGTATTGAGTGGATATTTCTCGCTCCTGAGCTCGAGTGCTCCAAGTATTAAAAAAAACAATCATATTTCAAAGTCTAAAAGAAGTGAAAAATTAAAAAATATTCTCAATGATGTATTTTACAAACGTGTGAAATTTTAATTTAAAATATCTTATATTTTAAGGTACACAAAAAATGACAAATGTATTTATCCGGGTATAGTGTTTTAAATGTTCAAATTCTTAAAGATTTTGTTATTTTTTGTGTAGTCCATAATACAAAGAATCTTGTCTTGTGATTTTGCATGTTTCTAAGCTACATCATAGATTACATCCAGTTTTTTTTTTAATAAACTCTAAATTGTTTGTTGAATTTCTAAACAAAGAGAGCACGGACGGAGCAAAAACGAGTTTCCTGTGTCTGAACCATTTCTTAACGGATACGAGGAGATAAAGCTGTTGTCTCCGTATCAGGAAAAAAAAAAGGCTCATTCCATGTGTCGGTCTGCATCTCAGCGTACAAATCTTTAAAAAAAAAGAATTTTTTGGTACGTACTCCCTCCGTTCACAAATAGATGACTTTCATTTGTTCAAATATGAATGTAATTGGACACAAACATGTCTACATACACTCATATTTAGGCAATTGAAAATCATCTATTTGTGAACGGAGGAAGTACCTTGACTTTCTTGTTTGGCTTATGATCTGTCATGACGAGTTTTAACCTCAACGGCTCAACCCAAAAAGATGTGTAGCAGTGCAGCTGGGACAGTCCTGATACAGACATGTGCTCTCCTGAAATGTGAGCACTGAAGGGGTGAGTGAACGGTGAGCTCATTATTGATCGCCTCCAGCTTTATAGTACTAGTACTAGATTTAGATTTAGGATGTTAGTTCTGAATGGATTCAGAACTAAATTGTAGTTATGGACTATCAGAACGAAGATGGTCGATAGGGCGCAGATTAAAGTGTGACATCACCCTGTCCCATGCCACAGGAACAAGAATCCTTAATTAAGCACACACTCGACATGGCAGCATAGATAATTAACTTCTTGTGACGTCGGCAATCATAGGCACACACCTCCTCCGGCTATGTACTTTACGTCGCTGCGTGCCTGTGTTCACGTGACAGTAGGATCCAGGCTAGGATCCAGCGTCCATCTTCCAATAATCAATCTGTGGTACCGTCCAGTCAGTAGTTTCATCCGATGCTCCCCATCAAACTTCTTACATGGATGCCAGCCTCCTTATAAATCGATGATAACGAGCCCATGCCCCATGCCTTGTCATCTTCCTCTGATAGCCGCAACACCTCTCAGCGTTCCACGTACCCGTCCCTCCAGATTACTCTAATCATCGTACAATCCAATTCATTCCATCTAAGAACGTACGGCTGCATGCATTGCGTCTCTTTCCTTGCTTGAAGGCGGCGGTGTCACT
Source organism: Alopecurus myosuroides (assembly GCA_028641055.1). NCBI lineage: Eukaryota > Viridiplantae > Streptophyta > Magnoliopsida > Poales > Poaceae > Alopecurus > Alopecurus myosuroides. The sequence goes on from CM054059.1 coordinate 141,901,981, forward strand.
GTCGCTACCGCTTTCTCCCTCAGTACAAACCATGCAGCCATCAACAGCTAGCACCATAAAGATGCAGCACATGAATTGCTGCCGAGAAGAACCGCCCACAGAGACGAGTCAATGCGCCTGTGTGCCGTTGGGTTAGTAGCTAGGCAGTAGATCCACCGCGTTAATGTGTTCCTTTCAAGCGCAGATGCCTCTTGCAGGTTGCAGCTGGAGGAGTAGAAGGTTGAGTGACGAGGGCCCCTCCGCCTGAAATATCTACGAGTAAATGGAAGAATTTGTGTGACAAGCAAAACCCAGCAGCGGCTCTCGATCGACACATGGGCGCACCGCGCAGCCAAATGAATTCACTTCAATGCGGACGGAAGCAACCACCTCAACCTCACTATTATTACTGCTCCTCGCCGTTCACTCCCCCTTGAACCCCACCACGGCTCGGGTCGGCTCACTCCAAGCATGAGAGCGTTGTTCATAAGCAGCAGCAGCAGAGTTCTCCTTCTCCACCACCTTCGCCACCTCTCCTGAATCTCAGCCTCGTCTCTTCTCCATGGATTTTCGCGGCGCGAGATGGGCCGCTCCATCGCTCTGCCTCCTGCTCGTACTCCTTCAGGCAAGCATCTCTGCTCTCGCGGGAGGCCCCAAGACTTACATTGTGCACATGGCCGCGTCCGAGATGCCAGCCTCGTTCGACTTTCACCATGAGTGGTACGCTTCCATGGTGAGGAGCATGAGCTCTGCGCAGCTGGAAGCTGACGAGGAGAATGGCGTTTTCGCCAAGATCGTGTACAACTACGAGACGGCCTTCCACGGCTTCGCGGCCCGCCTCGACGACGACGAGGCCGAGCGGATGGCCGAGGCGCCCGGCGTGCTGGCGGTGCTCCCGGAGACGGTCCTGCAGCTGCACACCACCCGGAGCCCCGACTTCCTGGGCATCGGCCCCGAGATCAGCGACAGCATCTGGGCGGCCGGCCTCGCCGACCACGACGTCGTCGTCGGCGTCCTCGACACCGGCATCTGGCCCGAGAGCCCCAGCTTCAGCGACAAGGGGCTCGGCCCCGTCCCGCCCAAGTGGAAAGGCCTCTGCCAGACCGGCCGCGGCTTCACCACCAGGGACTGCAACCGCAAGATCATCGGGGCGCGCATCTTCTACAACGGCTACGAGGCCTCCTCGGGCCCCATCAACGAGACCACCGAGCTCAAGTCCCCGCGCGATCAGGACGGCCACGGCACGCACACCGCCGCCACCGCCGCCGGCTCGCCCGTCCCGGACGCCGGCCTCTTCGGCTACGCGCGCGGCGTCGCCCGCGGCATGGCGCCCCGCGCGCGCGTCGCCGCCTACAAGGTCTGCTGGGCCGGCGGCTGCTTCAGCTCCGACATCCTCGCGGCCGTCGACCGCGCCGTGTCCGACGGCGTCGACGTGCTCTCCGTCTCCCTCGGCGGTGGCGCCTCCCCGTACTACCGCGACAGCCTGGCGATCGCGTCGTTTGGGGCCATGCAGATGGGCGTGTTCATCGCCTGCTCGGCCGGCAACGCCGGCCCGGACCCGCTCAGCCTCACCAACCTGTCGCCGTGGATAACCACGGTGGGCGCCAGCACAATGGACCGCGACTTCCCGGCCACGGCGACGCTCGGCAACGGCGTCAACGTCACCGGCGTCTCGCTTTACAAAGGCAGGCAGAATCTCTCGCCGCGGCAGCAGTACCCGGTGGTGTACATGGGCGGCAACTCCAGCGCGCTCAACCCCAGGTCCATGTGCCTCGAGGGGACACTGGAGCCCCGCGCCGTCGCCGGAAAGATCGTGATATGCGACCGCGGCATCAGCCCACGGGTGCAGAAGGGACAGGTGGTCAAGGAAGCCGGCGGCATCGGCATGATACTCGTCAACACGATGGCCAACGGCGAGGAGCTCGTCGCCGACAGCCACCTCTTGCCAGCCGTCGCTGTTGGGCAGTCTGAAGGCGTTGCGGTAAAGAAGTACACCAAGACGGCCTCGAAACCGACCGCAACACTCAGCTTCGCCGGAACCAAGCTCGGTATCCGGCCGTCGCCCGTGGTCGCGGCGTTCTCGTCCCGGGGCCCGAACTACCTGACCCTGGAGATCCTCAAGCCGGATCTCATCGCGCCCGGCGTGAACATCTTGGCCGCCTGGAGCGGCGATGCCAGCCCGTCGAGCCTGCCCAGCGACCGCCGCCGCGTGGGGTTCAACATCCTGTCGGGGACGTCCATGTCGTGCCCGCACGTCGCCGGCGTGGCTGCGCTGCTCAAGGCGAGCCACCCGGACTGGAGCCCCGCGCAGATCAAGTCGGCGCTGATGACCACAGCCTACGTCCACGACAACACCTACCGATCGCTGACGGACGCGGCGACCGGCGAGGCGTCCACGCCGTTCCAGCACGGGGCTGGCCACATACACCCGCTGCGAGCGCTCAGCCCTGGCCTGGTGTACGACATTGGACAGAACGACTACCTGGAGTTCCTGTGCACGCAGAACCTGACGCCGACGCAGCTCAAGGCCTTCACCAAGAACTCCAACATGACATGCAAGAACACCTTCAGTTCGCCGGGCGACCTCAACTATCCGGCCATCTCCGCCGTCTTCACCGACCAGCCGTCCACTCAGCTGACGGTGCACCGCACCGTGACGAACGTCGGTCCTTCGTCATCGACGTACCACGTCAAGGTCACACAGTTCAAAGGCGCGAGCGTCGTCGTCGAGCCCAATACCTTGCACTTCAGCAGCGCAAACCAGAAGCTTGCCTACAAGGTTACGCTGAGGACCAAGGCCGCCCAGAAGACACCCGAGTACGGAGCTCTATCATGGAGCGACGGCGTACACATCGTCCGGAGCCCCCTGATTCTCACATGGCTGCCACCAATGTGAGGACTTCTCCTAGCATCGATGTTCTGCATTAGTCAGGTCTGGGAGCAGACACAGCTGTGCCCTGGCCCCTTGGTTCATAAATCAGTTGCGTAGTTGCACTGACCGAAGGAAAACACATTGGCAAGCTCCACAGCAAAAAACAAGCTCTATTCCTCAAATGTATCCACGCTTATTCCAAATGTTCAGTAGCTGGGTTGATTATTTCTACATTGTTTACTTGTGTGTACAACATGTTGCGCTGAAACCGTAGAACGCAAATCCCTATCGTGGCAGATTTAGCTCGATTCCCAAATGGTGACACCATCGCAGGTGCAGAGCTTCTTGTAATTCTCCCCGACACCAGCGCTTCTAGCGACGACGGCTGCGGCAATGCCCGAGTCTGATCTGTCTTCGGTTGCGTACAGCGCGATAGAGCGACCAATCAGGTCAACAACTCTCAGTTTCTCTTTTGTTCCTGAAAATTGGGCTTCTCCGTTCTCTCCAACTTCTAGTGTTCCCAGGTCGCCAAGGGGCTGTTCCAGAAGAAGATCAAATATAAGTACTCCCTCCGATCCATATTAATAGGTGCTGAAATGGATGTATTTAGACATGTTTTATTGCTAGATACATTCACTTCAGCACCTATTAATATGGATCGGAGGGAGTACATCATGCCTACATATAACTTGCTGCTATCAAACTACCAACGACATTACTCTCGAATCCAATATCAAGTGGAAGCGATTTTTCAACCTTAACTATTTCAGAAAACAATTTAAAGCACTGAACACTCGAACAAATGCAACCTATTAAAGAACAAAAAAAAAAAGTTTACTTGCTGTCACTACCCAGTGCTCAATTCATCAAATCTCAGCTTTGCAGTCAATTGTAAATTCCCCCAAATACATACGGTTCTAAATCATATAACAGGCCTTGTGAAAGAATTGCAGCAGAAAAATATAATACTCCCTCTGTATCAAAATATAAGATGTTTTAGCATTTCCTATACAAAACGTATCTAGACATGTTTTCGTGTAAGATGCATATGAATCTATATACTAAAACATGTCTAGATACGTTTTGTCTAGAAAGTGGTAAAAAACATATTTTGATACGGAGGGAGTAGAAATTAAGAGCAGACCCACGAGTGAGGTGAGCTATAGTTGTTCGATCCAAGTCTGCTATTTTCTGACAACACATGTGCTACAGCATATGCAAAAGAAGGCAGAACACCAGCGTGTCAATATTTGCAGCTACTTAGTTTGGTGGATTTGGTCATTGTATTTATGATGCAATGAATGCTTTCTGCATAGTAGTAGATCAAAAAGACCTGTAAAAGGAAATAGAAGTAAGAGCAAGTTCAATAGTATAGCTAGCAGCTGGCTATAAGAAATTGCCATGTCACCTATAGCCAACTTAGAGCCAACTTGTATAATAGTGAGATATAAGAATGTCTTACTTTATTGATATATGGCCCACCTCCCACTCTCACAAAGTGCCTAGGAGCACGTGCTATAGCTAGCTCTTGCATGAGAGCCCACTCATCTACTCTCTCCTCTTCTCTCTCTTCCATGTCATCACAAAAATAGTATTCTAATCCTTATAGCCCGCTTACATAGGCTTATTGTACTTGCTCTAACAGATCTAAACTAGCTATAGGTGATTCTGGCTCTGGAGCCGAAGTGATTTCTTTCTTACACAACGCAACTACAAGTTCGAAAATAATGGGAAAGAAATGTATACATGTTGCAATACAACATGGATCTGAATTTTTTACAGAAAAATGCCTTCATTAAACTGCACAAGAAAAATGCAGTGATCTATAAAATCAAATATTGCTGCTGCTGTTTTCTGTTTCAGATCAAAATTGTGCAGATTTTTAAGAATTTATTTCAAGACTCATAGTACATTCTAACATGTACAGGTGAGATTTTTTATTTTGGAACTTACAACGCACTTTTTGAAATAAAGGGATCAATGCATATTCATAGTATATTCCTAATAGCCGGATGGTATACAAATAGATCAACTATGAAGGGAACCGCATACAACTGCAAAAGCAACATGGCCTTACAATGATAAGCTAGCTCAGTTTATTCAAATGAGTTTTCTGAATAGTCAGCATCAGGGATCGTAAAGGAAACAAAGATAACCAATGGACTGTGAGAGATAGGACGGTGTCCGACTATGAGCTGCAAGATTTTTTTTTCTAAAGCAGCTGGATGAGACTTGGGATACACCCGTTAGAGAGAATATAATGTGGATGTAAAAAGGTCTCAACACGCCCCAGACCTATCTTCTTTCAAAACTAAGGATGGCAATGGGTAGGGTATGGGGCGGGTAGAGCAATACCATATCCATACTCGTATAGTTAATGGGTAGAAAACTCTACCCATACCCGTACCCATGGGTATAAAAGTGTACCCATATCCATACCCGGCAGATACCCGTACCCATTGGATACCCAATGGGTACACAAATTATTATATTCATTGATAGAACATTTGACAAAAATATCAGTTTGATCAATTGTATGCCTCGTTGCTAGAAATTTATCTTCTTAGTTTGAGTATTTAGTAGATGAGAGGATCAAGGAGGGATTGAAATTTGGGGATATTTGGGAGACGAGGGGATTACGAGGACGCTTGGACCGACCCTTCTCCTCGTCGCCTTAACCCTGGAGTCAAGGCCTTGTGGGTTGCTTCCTGCTGGGCTACATATGGCCAAAGTGTCTCACATGTCAGTATAAATGGGTAGGGTATGGCTATACCCGCGGGTACAACCTGATACCCATGACCTACCCATGACATGATGGGTAGGGTACGGATACTACCCATGGGTATAAAAGTGTACCCATACCCTACCCATACGGGTCGAATACCCGCGAATACCCGTACCCACGGTTAAAATTGCCATCCTTATTCAAAACACATGGTTTTTTAATCTGTAATACTTCATTGTGATAAAATTCGATCCCAAGGATTGGTTTTCCCATATGATCTTTTTCTTTGGAAGTTGAAATAAAAGATAAGATCCTTAGGCATATCCATTTAACCCATGTTACATATGTGCATGACTTATCAACCCCACCAGTGACTAAGAGTTAGAACATTACCTTATCAGACAGATAATCCGGTGGATTATATGTGTTGCCTGTACTTTCTGCACCTTTTGTCAAATCACCAAATTCATTTATTGACCATCCATGTTTACCAGGTGATAGACCACTAAAAGTGGCTTCGACTCTAGCCAATTCCATGTTAACTTGGGCTAGGCGAACAACACCATATATAACCGGCCCTTTGAACTCAGCCACAGCAGCAGAAACTAAGAAATCTGCAAATGAAGGCACGCAATGAGTTCTCATAATAGAAGACAGAAACCAGAATTGTCAACGGAAAATTCGAGTTAACGCTATGCCAGATAATAAAACGAGTTCAGCAGGGCATGGTGCAGCTTAAAAGCATTTTCAAGATGTATCTAGAGTATCATCACGTTAAAAGCAAAGAACTTCAGAATTAGATTCTGTAGACATCTGTTAGTTATGGGAGAGGGCACATACATAGAAAACAATGAAGGACCAAAGCGACAAATTGTTACACTAGTTGTAGGAGTGAATGTCGGGTATCAACATTTAAAAATAACTGATTTCTACACTATCCACAACAGAGCATTAGGGATTTAACAATAATATCAGAAGTAGATGTGCTCATACGAACGATTTTAGGGGGAAAAATATGCTAAAAAGTTAAGACAAACCGTCTGGGTTCCCTTGCCCTATCAGACGTGCATCTCGGCCTGTTTGCTGCAGAGCATCTAACATTGTCTTCACTGGGAGCGGCCCAAGAACTCTAACAACCTGGTTACTCAAATCTACTTCAATGTTTTTTATTCCTGTAATAAGAAGCGGTCTTTAAAACCAACATGAAATGGTTGAAACAAAAATCATACACAGGATTATATACAATACTCATAAGAACATTTGTACCTTCAAGTGTCTGAAGCCTGTTTTTCACTGCTGTGACACAGCCCTCGCATTTCATGTCCACCATGAATTCGGTCTTCAGCCATACAAAGAACTAGATTGTTAAATAATTCGTTGCACTGAGAAAACAAACTACATCTCAGAGAAATGTAAAAGTCTCCTTCATTTTCGCTTAACAATGTACAAGGAAGAATGACGTAAAGTAAAGTATGGTTTCAGGGACACCATGCAGTATTAGATCCAATAGGATAAGCTCTGTAGTGTTATCTAGAGTCGGTTTTCGAATAGTATGCCTTATTTCTCGAGTCAACCTCAAACAGATGAGATTCTTAAAATGAAACAATCCACTCTTTTTGCAAGAAAAAAAACCTCACATGAAAGCAGGTTTTCAAACAGTGCACCTTATTTCCTGATTTACCAAACCTTCCCTTATGGACAGAACTCACAGTGGCAAATAAAACTTAGCTTGGTGAAATTACAGTATGTTCTCAAGTCGTATGTGCTAAAAACATTGATCTTCACAAATGTGGCATAGGGCTTTAGCTCAAGAAGTTGAAAACAGAAACCGTGGGGATGGGCTTCTGAATTGTATGTATGTCCACTTTGAGAATCATAACAGCATGTGCTGCATTTCCATAACCGGGTAAAAACTTATTTTGTCCAATCTTTACAAGGCATGTACAATTAAGGAAATATTTATCGATTTAAGATGCTCTATCATTGTGACAACTTTTCTACATCAAAATTTTGATCAAACTAATGTCCTGAAGACCCAACTGATAGACCTTCTCGAAGCATTAGTCTGAAACCAAATTGTTGGTACGAGAATGGCTCAATTGGGCATTCGGGCACTCATCCTGGTCCCTCCATGTCTATGAATCATCTCAGATTTTGCATATCACTTGACGCAACAGGTAGACAGTGAAAGGAAAGAAGTGGACTACCTATATATTTTCTGGAGAAAAGCTTTCCCCCGATTTCAGTTTGATTATCTAATACAGTAATAGCTCAAACCTCGGCCACAAAGAAAAAAAAAATTACCTTCAGCTCAACATGTATGTACACACCTAATTTTCATGTGAAACTCATCTACTAACATGGTATAATAGCTATGTTTGACGCAAATATAGTACTCCCTCCATATCAAAATGTAAGATGTTTTAGCGTTTCCTAGACGACACGTGCCTAGACATGTTTTAGTGTAAGATGCATATGAATCTACACACTAAAACATGTCTAGATACGTTTTGTCTAGAAAACGCTAAAACATCTTATAATTTGATACGGAGGGAGTAATAGCTAAATCAGAATGCTTGGTTGGTGTAATTCCCACTTTAGCCATGTATAAGCAGCCCCACGGGGAACGGCAAAGTACAAACCACTGACAGGAAACAATCTACCCAGTCAATAAAGTCAACTACACAACCAATTGGCCGACAAATTTAAACCTATAGTGAGGTTCATTTAGCTGGATTACCCACATCTAACCAGCAATTGAATCAGTCGTGTAATCTCTCAACAACTAATAAGGCCCTCCCAATTACTACTAGTAGCATCGCGCACAGGCTAATAAGGAAAACAAACTGATGTCCTAAGCTTGGGGAGCATACCGTGAGGTCCGGAAGCGCGGTAACCTGCAAAACACGACGAGCCAGACATGAGACCGAAAAGCTCAAGACCATAGACAAGTCAAAGCACGTGCGGAAATCAAATAAGGACGCGGCTAAACCTTGTCGGGAGCAGATAGATCGGCTGTCGCGGCTGCGGCGGCGGCGGCCATCGGGGGGACAGCGTACAGCGAGCGCCCAGCTGAAGAGGAGGAGGAGGCGAACGCGGAGAGGGAGGTGGGCAAGGGGAAGCGGAGTCTGGACGAGGAGTAGGGGGAGGAGGAGAGGGCGGCTGCGGCGACAGCTGCTGCTGCTGGCACGGCGGATGCGGCGGTGAAGGCCCGGAGGAAGCCCACCATTTGTGCCCCTGCCTTTTGTATCCTCCAGCCAAGTCTTCGCTTCTACAGGCTACACCGCACCGCTACAGCTCAGAGAAGCACCAGTTGGATTGAGAAACCTCCTTTTGCGAGTTTTCTGAACTTACATCTGTTCCAAATTTCGCTTCAGAATTCAGAACCACAGCATGCGTCGTTTTGTTCTCTCGGGCGAACTCGAGAAGCTTCCGTGGGCTGGCGGGCTGGGCCTGAAATCCATAATAAAGCAGCCCAGTTTTGACCATGTTTTTGAACAAGGTAATTTATTTCACCCTAAATTCCAATTTTTTGGTATACATCCACTTTTGGCAAAGTTTGCGACAATTAATTTGAGACGGAGGGAGTATAATTTAGACCACGAAATCGTCAAAACTAGACTAATCAATACTAATGCTGCTGACAGAATATTACTTGAAATAGAGTCAAGAGGAACGCCAATAGGTTTGTAAAAAACAGAACCCTAGCCCCCTGCGTAGCTCCCGCGAGCGACCGGGGGTTCCTCCGTGCCGCCGTCCCAGGCTCCCTGAGCCTCCCTCCTCTCCTCGCCGCTGCCAAGGGGCGTGACCGGCAAAGCCCGGCCAGCGTTGGCGGCGGCAGGGATCCTTCCCTTCCTGCTCGGCGGTGGAGGCGCGGGCTCCAGCGGCCAGGCGTGGGCTCATCTCTGGGCGCGGGGAGGTGCGGCGTGATGGCGGCGTCTTGCTCCCGCGGGAGGGCATGTCCGCGGCGTGGTGGCTGCGCGGTGATGGGAGGTGCGGGGCAAACTGCGGCAGGCGAAGATGATTTGGGCACGGATCGGTCTTCGGCGGCCATGGTTGGGACGTGAAGATGGTGGGGCGGCTCCGGCAAGCTGCCGACGGCGACGGTGGGAGGTCACAACAGGTTCCAGCAGTGGGGGCTGGCAGGCCCAGATCTGGGCCCATCGGGCCCAACTGGGTCTGGCCGGGTCGGGCGAGCCCCGGCCAGAACCAGCTGCTGACGTTCTCCCTTGTTTATTGGTGGCGTCTCATTGGAGCTACGGAGATCTCGACCGGCATGTCACGAGGGAGCTTTGAGGACGGCGCCCGTCACCGGAGCTGAAGGTGGCGATGTTCGGGACAGCTGACGGGCTCATGGACGATGGTTGCCGGAGCTGGCCCTGCGCAGGTTTCAAGGGCTCCTTGCCTGGGAGCCCATCCACTGGCCACGGTTTGGCTGGGATGTCGGATCCGGGCTATGCCTAGATCTGACGTCTGCCTAGCAGTCTTGTTTCTCGGGATATGCGGGCTTGACCGGAGGGCATCGCCCTGCCCGTTAAGCCCCTGTTGTCCGAGGGCTAGTTGGCTCGCTTGGACTTGCCTCGGCGGCTATGGTGTAGTCCTCATGGTGTCTCTTGTGCCATGGGTGGGAGAACCTGGACGCCGGGGCGGCGGCCCTGGAAGGTGGACTGCGCGGGCGTTTGGCGGCAAGCGACGTGGCGATGGTGTTGGTCCCTTCTCTGGACTAGGCGGCTAGCAGGGAGCGGACGGCGAGGGGATCCTGGTGCTGACGGATTCGCCTTTTGCAACCCTCAGATCGCGACTTGGGAGTTGGACTCGTTGACGGGGGCGGTCTGAGCTACCGGGTGAGTGAAGGTTTTTCCGGGCGAAAGCCTAGCGCTCCTGCGCCAACTACGGCGATGCCTGCGGGCGTCGTTACCCTCATGAGAGCGTTGTTGTGGCTTCCTTCACCACTTAGGACTCCGGGTGAAAACCTTGGCCTTTGGTCCCGACATTGGCGGCTTTTGGCGTCGTTTCCTTCTTGGGGGCTGTGTCATGGAGTTCCTTTGTCATCGGTGGCATGTTTGGCTCACCTGTATTATTATATCTATCTTTGATCTGCTTTGTAAGAGGGTCACCTACTCACCTTGTATCGGTTCGTCCGTTGGGCTTTATTTATAAAGCGGGGCGAAAGCCTGTTTTGTTGACAGAATATTACTTGAATACATATATGTATTTGATGTTTACTTAGTTCAAACAGATAGATTTTAGACTCCTGTCATACAAAACATCAACTATTAATTGATAGAAATAGAAATGTACCAATATAATTCATAATAGTTTACAGGTTCCAATGCACGAAAATACGTTTGGCCGTTTATTAGTTTTTTTAACGGGTTTGTTAGTTCTTAGTTTGGATCACACCAGGTCGAGACGTAATAATATGACAGAACCTATGACTAAGACATACAGGATGTTGGACATCATTTTCTTCACTTAGTTATTGTTGATATGCCGAGACAAACTCGATATTTAACCTAGTCATACAAGTAAGAACTCCTTCTTTGCTTGTTTCATTCTGAACACCTTCAGAATCTAGTCTAAGTAAATATTTCGGCTTAATATTATTAAGCTCCTTGATCTATACACTGTAGATCTAATGCTTAATACTTTTAACTTCATTAATAGAGAATTTATACACTTAAATAATCATTTATACTATGCTAGAGGATCTGTATCATTCCCAATATGTCACCACATATAAAATTTTCTAATATGTCACCACATATAAGTTCGGAATGATGCCTAGCTCCCACTCAAATATGCCATCCACATATAAGAATAGGAGATTCGTTTTAGCTCCCATTCAAATATGTCATTCACATATAAGGTTAAGAAAATCTATTTAACTCTCAATCACTTTACTGTAAATGCATGTCTCTTCACGTATTTTGTACGACTCCAAAACCCTTTGATTACATTGTCAAAGCGAAGATTCCAATTCCGATATGCTTGTTTCAACCCATAAATGGACATCTAAAGTTTGCATACGTGTCTAGTATTCTTAGGATTAACAAAACCTACTAGTTGTACAACTACAACTCTTCCTCAATGTTGCCATCAAGGAACATGGTTTCTTTATACATCTATCATTTTCTCAAACTGTAGTAATTGCTAAAAAAATCTCAAATAGACTTAAGCCTCGCCACCTGAGATAAAATCTTATTGTGGTCAATTCCTTAAATTTGTCGAAAAAAAAGTCTTTCGACAAACCGAACTTTACAGATGGTTGCTATTCCGTTCCATTTTCTCATAACGGCCTGCAGGCTATCGAGAAGGTCTACCCAAGTCACCACTTGGTACCCAATTCATCACTTGGTATGGATTTTATAGTGGATTATATATGGCTCATAGCCATTTCTCGGACTCAGGTCCACCATCGCTTCTTTGTAGTTTGTAGGTTTGTCGTGTTTTACTAACATGACGGTCATTACAAGATTTCCGTACCACATACTGCGGAACACATTCTCAGACACCTACGATCTTAATAAGAGCTTAAATCAGAGCATCATGACCATTACTACTAACTTCCTTCCAGAGGACGGTCACGGAACGAGTTTCGATGTGCCACTCGCTGTCTAGAGAGAACTTTCATGAACTCCTTCTTACTCTACCTTTTTCTCTCACTTATACCCTTGGAAAGATACAATTTTTGAGAAAAGGTGCGCTCTAGCAACAAATTTTCCTCGTCGTGAAAGATGTATCCAATTAATTTATAAGATACTCTACAAAGATTTATCCGCTTTAGGTTCAAACATATTGAAAATCTAAATTATATAAACGATAATCTAGGCCAAAAGCCATGCCATAACTCCTATGGTATTGTCTCCACGGATTCAGATGGTTTACCTATTATCTAAAGTGAATGTTTTGATTCTAGCATATAACTCAAATGATAACAATAATTTGATAAGAGATATTATTGACCACATATTTTCCAATGGATTATGGTCACAACATGCAAACACACCATATCATTGTCGTGTTATAAGCAACGTAATTTGTGAAACTCTTTTCACTAGTCTTCTGATGATATGCCAAACTCGTAACTCAAATCATTGTCTCCTCGATCGGCACTATAGAAAATTGATTTTCTTGTTAAGTCTATTTTTCTACTTTACTCCGAACTTGTTTGAACTCGTCAAACTATTCAGATCAGTGTTTCATTAAGTGGATATACACATATCTATTTAAATCATCGTTGAATTTTATAAAATAATGATTTTCACTACTTGGTTGAAGTACTCATCGATCTGCACACATCAACGTGTATGTTTCTCAACAAGTTAGAATCATGTTTCACCAAACGTAGTCTTTATTTATATTGTCCATGAAGGACGATCTGCATGTGTCAAAATATTAAAATCTAAAGACTTAAAGGTCCAACAAAGTGGATCCTCTTCACGCATATAACATTGACTTGATTTCAAACAATAGTGTCACATGAATGTGTTGTCATTACTAAGTCTATATCTTTGACATTAATGTTATGAATGCAGAAGCAACTACCCAAGAACAAGAACAATCCATTCATAACCAGTGTATGATCATTAAGAGATATTACTCATAAATGTAGGACAACGACTTGTCACTAAAAATATGAATAATTGTCTCGCTTGAGGCAAGACCCACTTATAATGCTCACGCTAACAAGTGATTACGAAAGAACTTATTCAAATGGTAGGTGCATAGAGAGAGTGTTGATGGTCATCACAACATCTTGCTTGCCATTATTGACACACATCGTCTTCTCGTCTTTCCAACCTACTCAAGCAGCAAATCTTGTTTTCATAAAACATGACCGATATCATAACTCTTAGTCACTGCAACAAGCATTGGTTTAGGTAAAACATTCATAACAGGTATATCATATATACCATCATCATTGATGACTTACCGGTAATATTTTCCATCTTCTTGGGTTTTCAACATAACCAAGAATTCATGAAGGTGAACAATTCCCTTTGCATGATATGGTCCATGACATATTATCTGCAACTAGGGTGGGCGGCAGCGCAACACCCCATCACAAGCAAAATTGTATGCCATCTAGTAATTAGGCTCAACGTGGCGTTTCATTGTCATCAACCATGACTACCACGTGCTCTGAGTATCCTCTTCCATTTTGCTTGAGAAGAAAAGCTGACTTACGGTGCATACATAGCATCAAGCCGAGTGATCATTCCAAATGTTCATAATGCACCTGGAGTTCATTATCTATGGCGGAGATCATAACATACTAGACTATGATGAAATTACCCGCACAAACTTGATAATCAAATTATATTTTTGTTAACGGAATCCCTCGACTTATCTCCTAACGGGTTTTGTATCATATAGAGCTAAAAGGTTAAATATGGAGTATCCTCAAGGTACGGCATAAAATTATGAAGTTGAACCCAGCTTTTAAATTTCTCAATCACAAGAATTCGCCTGAGTTTAAGAGGGCTACAGAACAAGTTATTGTCTATATAGGTTTTGCAAAGACATTTAAGACTATGTTGATAATACGAGTTCACGTTTATATAAAACTATGAGAACTCCCACTTAAACGAGCATCTCTCACTTTGTTTTGGTTATTACACGATCCCCATCCACTACACCGCCCCCGATAGTCACGGCCATTGGCATAGCTCAAAAGGTAGACACAACATGTCAATTTCATCGTACATGAAATTCGTGCTCGACCTTTCGGTTTTCTGTGTTCCGAGGCCATGTTTGTACATGCTAGGCTCGCCAACTTAACCTTAGTGTATTTGTTGTGGGAACTAAGTCCTTATATATGAATAACATATAATAAGTTGTACTAGTGGAATTAATTAGGAGTAATTATGGAAGAAAATAAAGTTTGATAGTAAACATTAATTGTTGAGATGTTTCATAAAATTCATAGGAGTCAGAATGGAATAAACCAATAAAGAGGGTCTTGATTGGAAATATAAAATATTTAGTTGATGGTTACAAGATATGATGCATCATTATGAACATATCATAGTTGGCAACATATAAAAGCATGATATGAGATCAACATAATGTGACAGATGTTCTTAGAAAGAACAAAATGCTGAAATGAATTTGGTGAAAAATTCACGTGTTCTTAGGAAGGACAGATGCTATAAAAATGTATTATAAATTTGCTAGTATAAGAAGTAGGCATGTGTAAGGGTTGGTGGATCTAACGGTAAATGTCACGTTAGAATGTTTTAAACATCAAGTTGGATGATTTAAATGAATTTGAAGCATGGGGAAAACATCAAGGAGATGTTGTAGCGTTCCCACATTTAAATAATGTAAAGACACCTGTGTTATTGTGCTAGTCCCTGGATCAATTGCTAGCACCACAGTACAAAATAAAAAATCATGCAAATGCATCAAATTTTTCTATTACATCGCATGATCCAGTCTTTACAAAATAGTATTACAACTTGCATAGTCTTAAAAGACTTGCAGAAAACAAAGAAATACAGCGGAAAACATATTACAACATTGAGCCCATCTTCTTCATGTGCCACAGGCAAACATGTTGGCGATAGTCTCGAGATCCTAAATAGAATCCTCACCCGTCTTCAGAAATATCTGCAATATGGAATATGCAGCCACAAGGGAGTCAATACAATTTAATGTATTGACAAGTAACACTATGGTGGATATAAATGGCAAGACTAATACTACATGCTTATTTGGCTGAGTGGAGTTTTGGCTAAGTTTGCATAAAGCAAGTTTTCTCCTATCTCTCTTGTAAAATAGAACTTTTATTTTCAAAGGGGTGGCATCATTGGATTAAGATCCAAGCACCACAATATTGTTCACTTGGTCAAAATTTTATTTATTGAAAATGGTGATGAGATTCTTCCGTCAATCCTTGTCCAGGTGCTCATAGTTGTCCATAACCGGGGACACGGCTAAGATCTTAGTTTGTTGACTCTGCAGAGGTTGTGCACTTTCACCCTTTGTCTTCAATTAGCCTAAACATCCTATACACCCGGAGTGCATAATGGAAAGGAGAGAACTGGGACGAGATCTTTCGGAAGAAGAAGTTCAACCCACCGGCAAGACCCGTTCCATCTATAATTATGCTACATCTGCTTGTCAAGCCTGGGCTAAGCCCTCACAACTTAGTTGATCAAGACAGAGCCCATATGTCAAAAGGTTGCACGGGAAGTTACTAAACTTAGAAGGACATAGTAATCTCTTTGTTCCTGGGTGGACATCCGCAAGTGACAACCTCAAGTGGAATAACCCTTAGATAAGGGACCTGAGGCAACACTCAACATAAACCAGTCTTACCACTTCCACCCAGGTGGTTTATTTATTAGTTATACTTAGAATTTTTCCTCAACATCTAGTAAAACAATTTGTAACATTGCATAGCATCTACTAAGTTCTAAGGCTATCAAAATAACAAGGGTATAAGAGATGGCTACACACTACTAGGATAATAGCATAGCAAAACATAACTTAGTAAAAAAATCCTATCATGCATACTACTCAAAAATCAACTAATGCATATACAAAATAATGGATAGTTGAATGATGTGTTACTTGCCTTGTTGAAGTTGGTGTCGAGACATCGTAGTAGTTTTTATAGACGGGGGTGCCATGAGACTACGGGTAGAGACGTGGGGGACGTGGTTGTGCGAAGGACAAAAACACAGGGTTTACCCAGGTTCGGTACGTCGCAGTAATGCGGCGTTCCTACTCCTGCAATCTCACTAATCAGGGCTAAAGCCTGTGTATACAAGTACAACGTGAGGTTCTGTTTAGCTATTCGCTGAGGATCAACTTCTCGGCGAGTTAGCCTATAGCTTCTTGTCTTTTCTATCATATCTCCCGTCCGGCTTTATATAATAGCCGGGTTAGGGCATACAGAGTAGGAAACCTAGAAGACTACGGCAATTATTAACTTGGAAAGTAAGGAATCTGCCTTCTACACCAAGCCAGATCACATGGGCCGTGATCCGGGTTCTTCTAGAATCCGGCTTCTGTGCGTCAGCTTACTGGGCCGCCCAATGGACCGTAGCCCACTACCATTTGGGCCACCCGGGTAATCCGGCACTTTAGACTACCATCCGATATACCCCTATTCAGTATATATCTGACAGTAGCCCCCCAAGAAGGATTAAGACTTCAATTCTCCGTCTTTCGCCAAATGTCATCTTTCCGAGAAATATCGGCATGCAGTCTTGATTCTTCTTTCTCTCCTTAAAGGATGTTGTAAAGCAAAACTCGGAATCCTGAAAATCCGGCTTTTCTCGCACGATCCTTCGTGGAGAAGGAACTTCCTACGTCAGCGCTTAAAACTTGCTGACGTAAGGGACGTTTGGGTTACAGGTGAGAAAAACAAAAACATCTCTCTGACAGATTCTCGCGGGAAACGAGGAGATAGCCATAATCATCCTGTCGATTCATTTCCCGGATTTTCCGGCCAGTGACACGCGTTGAACATCCAACGGTCAAAAGAGCCGTTAGCACGCATCGTGACGAGATTTCGGCTATAAATAGTCGTCTTCGTCCTCTGTGAAAAACTTCCGCTCTCACCTCGCACGCCATTCCAGCGCCCCAAGCTCGGAGCAGAGAAAACTCCTGAGCGCAAACTGCGTCCAAGACCTCACCGGAGACGTCCGAGCGCCGCTCTTCGATGGCCTCTCCGTCGTCTTCACCAGCCCGCACCGTCGCCCAAGAAATCGACGAGATAATAAATACTATGGATCCACAACTGGATATCCCAGTGCACACCACCGGCGACGAGCCGGCGAAGACCACGGGCACCACGACGGGTGAAGGAAACCTCTCCGCCACCGCAGATCTTGCGGGTTCCTCCTCCGCGCCCACTCCGCCGTTCACTCCCGAAACGGCGGAGGAAAAACTCACGCTCGTTGGCGACGAGCTCGCAGCCATGGAGGCCGCCGCTGCCGCCGCCGCCGGGGCTGAAGAAGAGACGGAGTCTGCCGGCAACTGGAGTGCCTGCAGTATTCCGTCGTCCCTCCTTCCAACAATGGAGAAGGAGGGGCTTGTTCTGAAGGGCAAATGGCGGCTCCCGGAGGACGAAACCGAGCCCATTCCGAATGACGGAGAACGGGTTCTTCTCTCCTCCCACCTTCTTAGAGGTATGGGTCTCCCACCTTCTGCCTTCTTCCTCCAGATCCTCTCCCACTACAACATCCAGCCACACAACCTACCACCAAATTCCATCCTGTACTTAGCCGGATTCCAGGCCCTTTTTGAGGGTTATCTAGGTATAGCGCCTAGGCTGGATTTCTGCCTGTACTGTTTCGGGGTTAAGCGGAACTCTTCGGAGGGTGCACTTCCAACTTGCGGAACCATATCTTTTACTCTTCGGAGATTCCGAGAAGATTGGTTCCCCAAGATTAAAACATCGGAATCCGTCAAGTTTTGGACGGGTTCCTTCTTTTATCATCCCGATATTTCCTTTCCCGGGAAAACGTTCGGGGTTCCACCTTTTTCGAACACCGCCGCTGTTCCCCAAGAAAATTGGGGAACTGAGGCAATTCAAACCTTGCCGCCGGATCTTCTAAGGATCAAGCGGCGCATCGCCAAACTCGTCACTTCCGATCCACCTTTAACCGGCATGGACACAGTCCTTTGCTGGTTAAATAGGCGGATCCAGCCCTTGGCCAACCATGGTGCTCGCCTTCTCTGCGAGTACAAGGGAGCCGATGACGAAATGCGGACAACCAGCAAGGACTGGTCCGAAAAAGATTTGCGGCGGCGTGTGAATCAGTTGGTCGCATCACGCGACCAATATGAAGAAAGCCGGCCAATGTACACTCATTGGGGCGGCGTGTGAATCAGTTGGTCACATCACGAGAATCCGGCTCCCAAGGTATAATTCTTCGCCTCTTGGGGCTTAAATTCTTTCTCATTTTACTCGGTTTTTGTGTTTTTGACTTAACTTTTCCTTTTCAACAGATCGCTGATCTTCCTGAGTCGGATCTCGCTTCCGATGCTGAGCTAGAAACGTTGTGTGCCACCTTTGCCGGTGGGCAAAAGCGCAAGAAGATCTCCTCATCCCAGGAGGTCATCGATCTTGACGGAATTCCCGTCGCCACCTCCAGGTTTGAACATCTGGGTTATTTTCCTTTGTCGGAGTTTTTCTTTCATCTTCGGAGTTTTAACTTTTCCGGCATTTTGCTTTGTTTTTAGCCTACCTCCCTCTACTCTAAAGCCAAAAAAGCTGAAGAGGCATAAGGTTGTATCCAGCAGAGGCCCTCATCCTTCCCATGCCACTGCTCCGACCACGCCGATCACAGTAACAGAGGAGCATGCTGCAGCCCCCACCACCGAGTCTCTGGAGACCAGCCAGCCCATTGTGCCGGAAACGGACACGAGGGAAAGGGCGGCTCCTGAGGTGGGAGGCCCTTCTCGGATAACTGAGGAGGAGATCCCCACCTTCGACAAGGACTTCAAGAACATCAGCGATGGCCTTAGCGCGGCCGGAACTCTTTTTGCTGAGTATGCAAAAGAGTTTACTGAAAACTTAGCAGGGTTATAGCGGATGAGCCAGGTATTATCCTCAGCCCCCAAGCATTAAGTAAAATGTCTACTTTTAACTTGATGCTTTTCAATATCATGATTTTTTCATTTCCGTGTTCCAGCAAACCGCTGAAACCATTAACATGGAAGTTTTCAACAAACTCTCCGTCAAGAATAAGGAGGTTAGAAACCTTCTTTCTATTCTTGACGCGAAAGATGCAGAGCTGGAATCATCTCAGCTACAGCTGTCGGAAACAACAGGTATATTTTGATTCTATGAAGTTCTTTTATCCAGCTTTTTGCCTAAGTACTTTTCCAAGTTTTTCTAAAACTCGGAATTTTGTTCCTTGCTTTCTAGCTGCTTTGGCTAAGGCCAAGGAAATAGCTGAAGATGTCGGCAATGCCGCGATTCTCCGACAGGAGAATTTGGACCTTCATAAGGATCTTATAAAGGCTCAAAAGGATCTGGAGGCCAGCAACATGGCCCTTGGGATTGCTCAATCCAAGGCCTCCCAGCAGGCGGACAAGGACAAGGCTACTATCCAAGACTTGGAGAATGCCTTAACCCTGCGCCTTGAGGAAGGCTCCGAGATGGACAAGATTCTCGGTAAGTTGCTATCATTTACCGGTTTTTCCATGTCTTGATTTCCTTCTCTGTTTTTTCGCTAACCTTTTGGTTGTTTGTCTGAAAAAACAGGAGATAACCCAGAACTTACTCGGATTGAAAAAATCCGAGCTTTTGGGTAGGTATGGACTGCGATCAGGGCTGCAGGCATGCAGCTGGTCAACAAGTTCCTTCCCTCAAGAACTGGGGAATTCTCGGAAGTTGAAAAACTTCCGGAATCTATCCTGGAGGTGGCGGAATCCAAGGAGTCCACCTTGCGCTCCGCAGCACGGGGTGGTGCACGCATGGCCTTAGGCCTTATGCGTATGCATTACCCTAGTGCCAAATCTTGGCACGTGGCGTCCGGTATCCCCCTTGGATACTCGGAAACCCAGCGTACCACCATCTTCGACGAGATCAAGGGTCACGCCACCAAGATCGCCTCCATGGTGAACATCTCCATCACCTATCCGGAAGAAGAGATTCATGCAGCCCCCGAGAACGATAGCAGCGATGAAGACTCGGATGCCTGAAGGATTCCTCTTAACCTGGATGGTGGAAGTAGAAAATAGGAGCATTACTTCACTTTACAATGTAAACTTATATTGTAATGCATCTATCCTTTTGTATAAACAAGTACTCCGCCTTTTGCAGTTTAATTATGAAATCCTTTGCAAGTTTTCCGGGTATTTATATTCCTTTATCTTCTAAGTTCTCTGGCTTATGTGTTTTAACTGTCCTTAGTGTTTGAAATGGCTCAATAGTATTATGAATCTTCATGCCGAGTTACTGGGTGAAACCAATCAGTTCAAACTCGGAAACATGGATCATACTAAGGGCATTTTTACTAACTAGCTCCAGTGACCCAACACACAAACAATCAGATAATGCTTAGAGAACAGTAAGGAATTTTTTGAATGAAACTTGGGCACGCAGGCACAATCCGAGTTTCCTTTAGCCTTTGGTAGGCTGAAAATCATTCAGTTTTTAAACGCCGAGCACGCAGGCACAATTCGGGTTAACATTGAGTATTTTGTAAGATCATTGGGAAATAGATAAGGTGGAATCATGTTTTGAACTATAATAAACTTGTAAAAAACATGGATATAAGAATTCCGACAACTTTATTTCATGATCTCAAAGATGTTTACATAGAATTGAACTAAGTATAGAAGGGACGTAACTGCTGGATACTACAGGGCCTTTTTGTCTCTCCTAGCTCATCATCTATCTTTCTCTTTCTTTTGCGATTCGGCTTCTCGGGATCATCTTCCGTATCGCGAATGTCAACAAGATAATATGATCCATTCTTCATGGCTTTACTGATGAAAAATGGTCCTTCCCATACTGGGGCCAGTTTGTGCTTTCTTTGCTGCACCAATCTTAGCACTAGGTCACCTTCTTTAAAAGAACGATGCCTGATTTTCCGACTATGATAACATCGTAAACCTTGCTGATAGATGGCGGATCTTTGAAGCACAAGTTCTCGTTCCTCTTCTAAGAGATCGACGGCATCCTGTCGTGCTTTTTCGGCATCCGAGTCATCGAAATCTTGCACTCTTGGGCTATCATGGATCATGTCCGTTGGAAGGATTGCCTCCGCACCATAAACTAGGAAAAACAGGGTTTGCCCAGTTGACCTGTTTGGTGTAGTACGAATACTCCAAAGCACGGAAGGTAGCTCTTCTACCCATGCTCTAGCTGCTCTATGAAGAGGAGATTCGAGTCTTGGACGTATTCCTTGCAGGATTGAGCTATTCATTCTTTCAACCTGTCCGTTGGATTGTGGGTGTGCCACAGATGCGAGATCTAGGCGAATTTTCGTTTGTCGGCAATATTTTGCCAACTCTCCAATGGAGAAATTTGTCCCATTGTCGGTTATTATGCTGTGTGGAACGCCGTATCTCATGACTACGTCAATGATAAAATTTCTGGCAGTTACACCATCAAGCTTTTTGATGGATTTAGCCTCCACCCACTTGGTATATTTGTCCACAGCTACAAGTAGATGTGTAAGTCTGCCTCGTGCAGTTTTGAATGGTCCCATCATATCTAGCCCCAGACCGCAAAGGGCCATGTAATGGGGATAGTTTTGAGTGCTTGGGCTGGCATATTAGTCTGCTTGGCGTAATACTGACATCCTGCACATGTATTTACTTTGTGCTCAGCATCTGTCTTGGCTGTTAGCCAGAAAAACCCGGCACGGAATGCTTTTTTGACTATGCTTTTTGATTGAGCATGATGTACGCAATCTCCGGCATGGATTTCTTGCAGGATTTCTCGTCCTTCTTCTGGTGAAATACATCGCAGAAAAATTCCGGAAGTACTGCGTTTATACAGGCAATTGTTAATTACTGTGTATCCTTTGGATCGACGTTGGATCTGTCTTTGCAAGACTTCGTCTGCTCCTTCCGGGTACTTCTGATTAACTAAGAATTTTATATATGGGATTGTCCAATCCGGGTTAACGAGCATGACTTCAATTGACTCGGAAGCCAGAGGATAATCAACATCTCCACCTTTTATCGATGGTTCGTACAAATGTTGGACGAAAACACCTGGTGGTAGGATTTTTACCCTTTCTGATCCCATGCGGGCTAACGCATCCGCGTTCCAATTCTCCTCCCTTTTAACATGGAGTACTTCGAATCCGAAGAAACAAATGGCGAACTCGTCCACCGTTCTTCGATATTCGGCCATTATAGGGCTTTTTGCGTCCCAAGTTTGGTTGAGCTGATGCTGTACCAAATCTGAATCACCGTAGCACAAAATGCGCTTGACCCCTATTTCTTTTGCAATATGCAAGCCATGAAGCAGAGCTTCGTATTCTGCCACGTTGTTGCTGGCGTTGAAGTGTATTTGTAATACATACTCCATTGTGTCTCCTTTAGGGGATTTTAAAACTACACCAGCTCCAGCGCCCTCCTTCATCTTGGATCCATCAAAGTGCATGATCCAGTACTCGGACTCCGGCATTGGTGTTTTCTCCATTGCTTCCATCCAGTCGGCGACAAAATCTGCCAAAACCTGGGATTTTATTGCCGTCCTGGGCTGATACTTAATGTCGAAGGCTGCTAGCTCGATGCCCCATTTGGCTACTCGGCCAGTCGCCTCCGTATTGTTTATTATATCCCCTAGTGGTGCTTTACATACCACTGTTATGGAATGTCCTTGGAAGTAATGGCAAAGTTTTCTGGATGCGAAAAATACGCCATATGCCAGTTTTTGATAGTGTGGATACCTTTGTTTGGACTTGGAGAAAACTTCGCTTATATAATATACCGGATGCTGGTCTGGTATGCTCTGTTCGTCTTTCTTCCATTCCACAACGATTACCGCACTGATAACCCGGTTTGTAGCCGTAAGGTACAATAACATAGGTTCTTCGTTTTTTGGGGATGCCAAAATCGGAGCTTTCATCAAAGTTTCCTTTAACTGGGTTAATGCTGCATCTGCCTCTTCTGTCCACTCGAATTTGTCGGATTTTTTCCAGCAACTTGTAGAGTGGTAAGGCTTTGTCCCCCAGCCGACTAATAAATCTGCTGACGGCTGCAGCGGAACCCGTCAATCTTTGTACATCTTTTACATGCGTAGGCTTGGAGATGTTTAAGATTGCTTTGATCTTTTCTGGGTTAACTTCTATTCCTCTATGAGAAACGATGAAACCAGAAGTTTTCCTGAGGGGACCCCGAATACGCACTTTGATGGATTTAACTTCATCTTGTAAGTGCGCAAATTTTCGAAGGTTTCTCGTAAATCCTCAAGGAGTGTATCTTTTTCCTTGGTTACGACAGCAATGTCGTCCACGTAAACATGGACATTTTTGCCAATCTGACTATGTAAACAACGTTGCATGCAACGCTGGTAGGTGGCACCTGCGTTCTTCAGGCCAAATGGCGTGGTTATGTAATAGTACGTCCCATAAGGGGTTATATAAGAAGTCTTAATTTGATCTTCCTTTTTCATGCGTATTTGATGGTACCCGCAATATGCATCCAAAAAGCATAAGAGCTCAGAGCCTGCAGTGGCATCTATTATTTGATCAATTCGCGGTAACGCGAACCTATCTTTTGGACACAGTTTGTTTAAGCCGGTGTAATCTATACACATTCTAAGGGCAGTAGTATCTTTCATCAGTACTAATAACGGATTTGCAGACCACTCGGTGTGTATAACTTCCTTGATAAAGTCTGCTGCTAAAAGCCGGATAATTTCCTTACCAATAGCCTTCCGTCTTTTTCCGTCAAATCGACGGAGACCTTGTTTGACGGGTTTGGAGCCTGGAATCACCTTAAGTTGATGCTCAGCAAGTTCCCTGGGTACGCCTGGTATGTCAGCTGGACACCAGGCAAAAATATCCCAGTTCTCACGGAGGAACTTGATGAGCTCGCCTTCCTATTTGTCGGCTATCCCAGTTCCCACCACGACAAATTGTGTCGGATCGTTGGGGTCTAGGATTACCTGTCTTGTGTTCTCGGAGGCCTTGAAGCTATCTGCTGGCTTCCGGGTTTCTTTTCCTGCCGGCATTTTTGTCGGCGATACCTCTTTGGCCAGCTCCTTCAACTCTTCCTTTGCTATGATTTTCTCAGCGCAAAGGGCGTTTTCTTTTTCCAGCTTGTTTGCCAACTTGAAGTCTCCCGATATGGTGATTACTCCTCCTTTTGGCCCTGGCATCTTCAGCTTGTTATAGATATAACATGATCTTGCCATGAATTTGGCGAAATCTGGACGTCCGAGTATCGCGTGGTACACGCTTTCGAACGACACCACTTCGAAGGATACTTTTTCCTGACGGAAGTGATCTTTTTCTCCGAAAGTGACATCTAGGGAAATTTCTCCTAGGGATCGTGCTTGCCTGCCAGGAACAATGCCGTGGAAGCGTATGTTGCTGTGATTGAGCTGGGTCTCGGAGATTTTCAGATGCCTCAGTGTATCCAGGTACATTATGTTAATGCTGGATCCTCCATCCATCACACTCTTCTTAGCCTAGTGTTCTGGACAATAGGGCTTACAACAAGAGCTTGTGTGCCGGGTTCAGAGATATTCCCAGGATGATCAGACTGATCCCAGGTGATTGGTGTGTTTGAATACTTCAAGAATTTCGGGGTTGCCGGAACAACCGCGTTTATTTCTCGAAGCGTTCTTTTTGCCACTTTTGCTGATGGAGTTGCCAGGAAAGTTAGGGCACACTCTCCATCAACTCTCGGAAACTTGGGTTCGCCTTTTTGCTGCTGTTCCTGGATTTTTTCGTCAGTGTCCGATTCACTGTCTTCTTTCTCAGCTTCTGGCTTTTGCTTGGAAAATTTCCTTTTGGAATTCTTCCCCTTATTTTCGGATCCTGCACTGCCTTTCATATGCTTGTTCAGCCGGCATTGTGCGTTGGTATGGGTGGGTTTCCCAAATTGTGAATGGTGGACGCGGGGTTCCGACTTAATCTTTTCCCATTCTTCCTTGGTGTAATTGATTGGTTCTGAACTGCGTCCTTTCCACCTGTTCCTTTTTTCGCTTCCAAAGGCTATGTTAACTTCTTTGGGCTTTTTTGTTGCGTTTGGAGTTCCTTTTTTCTCAGGGAGAGGATTCTTTTTGGCCTGTATCAGTGTGTCGATACTGCCTCCTCTAGCTCTGATGTCGTCTTCGGCTGCAGCGTGTTCATTGGCGGTTGTAAGCATAGATCGAGATCTTTGTGCTGTTTGGAACCAACCATGAACGGCACAAGTCCGGGTTTTAGGCCATTGACGAAAGCATAAATTGCTTGTACGGTAGTTACTCCAGAGCAGCTATTCTTCATTGCAGTCCATCTTGAGATAAAATCCACGTATGGTTCGTCCTCAAATTGTGTGCAACGGTTTAGCTGGTTGATGCTATTCGGGCGTTTGTAGGTTCCCCGGAAATGCTGAGTAAATACTCGAGCCATATCATCCCAGCTGTCGACAGTTCTGGAAGGTAATCCGTTAATCCAATCTCTGGCTCCGTCCAGTAACATTAGGGGAAGAAACTTTATAGCTTCTAGGTCTGTCCCATTGTTAATTTGGACGGCTGTATAGTAGTCTGAGAGCCAGGTATCCGGGTTTGTACTACCGGTGTATTTTTGGTATGTTGGACCAACTTTGGCAAAGTCAGAATGCAGAGTTATCCTTCGGATCCTATCTGTGAAGCACTTAGGTCCAAATTATAAGTCGTCTCTTTCCGCTCTATCCATGTGTGCGGAGTACCTGCCGGCTGAATGGATGGAAGGGGATCTACTCCTTTCTTCTCCATTGTTGCGCGGACGCGCTTTTCCGGGATCATCTCTATTTCTTCCGATATCACGCCCCTTTGGATGAGGTGGAGTTCTACTCCTATATCTTTCCTTGTCCTTGGGGGGTGTCCGAGATCTCTCACGCCTGTGAGGTATACCCTGTCTTCCGGCTTTTTCAGCTAGGTTTCTCGGAGGTGGCATTGCTTTGCCGTCATTCCGGTGTTTTTCTTCCCGATCGTGGGCGTTAAGTCCACCTTTCGGGAGATGGGATCCGGTTCTAGACGCTTCATCCCTGTTATCGGGATTTTTCTTGTCTTTTCTCGGATCCGTTTTCCTCTCGTTTAGATCTCTCGGCTCCTCCGGTCCGGGTGCTCTAGAGGCGCAAGTGACTGTTTTGCATAGGGCGGAGTCGTCATGCAGCCTCCCTGATCGCTCTTGCCCCCGCTGTTGTTGTTGTAATGCTTTTCCGAGGAAAGCATACACCCCTTGAAGTTTTTTCACCGATTGAGTACATATCGTTGTTGAGGATGGCGAATGCTGCTTCCGCGTTTTCTGCTGCGGTTTTGTATATTGGTTCGCCTCTGGCATCTTTGCCGTTTACCTGCTTTTGCCAAGATGGGTTGTGAAACCTTTCTTTTGGCGGTAGTACTTCCGGTCTTACGATTCCGGGTAACCTTGTAGGTTTTAAGGCAAATCTATTCTTTTTCTCGTACTCCTCGATTTCTTCCTTCATGAGCTTGATGTCATCCTGGGTTTTTTGGAGGTGTTCACGAGTTCTGAATAGATGTTGATGTTGCCTTTGGAGAGCTTGCCTCCTGGCTTCTAGCACTTTAGGGGGTTCGTGCAATCCCACTGTTGTTTGTAGCAACTCCTGTTCTTCTTGTTCTGTCATTGGTGGAACAAGGATTTCTTTTGTTTTCTTCTCCGCGGGTTTTGTTCCGCTTGCATCTCCTACTTCCGGGCTTTCATCAGCTGGATCAGCCGATTTCTTCTTCCGGAGTTTGTATTGGAGTTTTTTAGCGGCCCTGTGTTTTTTCTTGGAAGAGGGAGGCTTTTTGGCAGGTTCATCCTCTCTCAATTCTTTGACATTAGGGAATATTGGAGAGGTTTCTCCGTCTTCTCTCTCTTCCTCTGGCGGAGGAGTTCTAAGGCTTCCCTGACTGCCGGCGTCCGTGTTTTCAGCCGGTTTCGCCATTAGTACTTCGTGGAATCCCTCCGTAAAAGATTTAACCTTTCTTTCGAAGGCGTCCACGTCTTCGTCTTCGGAATCAAAGTCATCTGATCCGGTTTCTGACTCTAATCTCGCCTCAATGGTGGCTAGCATAGAGTCAGCTTCCGAGTTCATCGCTAGATTGGCGGATGTCGGATCTTCCACCTCTGTAGCGGGTTTGCTGTTTTCTGCCTCTTGCCCGGGATTACTTTCATCCGTGTTTTCGGCGACCTCGGATTGCACCATGCCAATAAAGTGTGAATCACTTTTTTGTCGGCGATCTGAGCAAAACCCGGTATCATAGTCGTCTTCGACTGGGTATAGGGCGGGTGGGAAAAATTTGCTTCCACCGCAAAACCCCATGGCCTCTGAAGTTAGTCCGATAAAGATATTTGTAGATCCAATCGGTAACACACAGGCACTTACCAGATGATTTTGTGCCGGTATGTAAGATCCATTGTCGAGGAAGCATCCAACATCATCGTCGAACTCCAGGCTTCCGACGGTTATGGAACTGCCGATTCCGCCAAGTATCCCAGATCGAAATTTAACGCCTGACGCCGTTTGCCCCACGGTGGGCGCCAACTGCCGAGACATCGTAGTAGTTTTCATAGACGGGGGTGCCATGAGACTACGGGTAGAGACGTGGGGGACGTGGTTGTGCGAAGGACAAAAACACAGGGTTTACCCAGGTTCGGTACGTCGCAGTAATGCGGCGTTCCTACTCCTGCAATCTCACTAATCAGGGCTAAAGCCTGTGTATACAAGTACAACGTGAGGTTATGTTTAGCTATTCGCTGAGGATCATCTTCTCGGCGAGTTAGCCTATAGCTTCTTGTCTTTTCTATCATATCTCCCATCCGGCTTTATATAATAGCCGGGTTAGGGCATACAGAGTAGGAAACCTAGAAGACTACGGCAACTATTAACTTGGAAAGTAAGGAATCCACCTTCTACACCAAGCCAGATCACATGGGCCGTGATCCGGGTTCTTCTAGAATCCGGCTTCTGTGCATCAGCTTACTGGGCCGCCCAATGGACCGTAGCCCACTACCATTTGGGCCACCCGGGTAATCCGACACTTTAGACTACCATCCGATATACCCCTATTCAGTATATATCCGACAGTTGGTGAAGAAATAACACTCTCTTCACAAAAGATCGTTGCTCTCCGTACAATCTATACATTGAAAACACAATAACAAAATAAACAATCATCCTAGCAAACAAACATACAAGTGTAGAAAACATACAGAGCAACTAACATATCCAAAGGGGTTTAACCAAGTTGGATAGTACAAGGTCAAGGTTTGAGTTCAATACTTGTTAAGGAAATTCCAAGGGTTACTTGGGATGGACTAGGTTGAGTTTGTAGTGATCAACTATATTGGAAACATATTTATCTAAGAAGTTCCAAGAGTTCACCAAGGTGATCTCACTATTTCAACTAAAGTAACACATAACAATGTGTAACACTTAGTCATTTTCATCAGGACATTTGAGTGATCTAAGTTAGTCTTTCCATTTGGGGTTAAGCTAGGTCTAGGTTCAACTAACTTCATAACCATAGAGACAATAAGGTAAGTCTTGCGATTTTCCATTTGGGTCAATGGTTGGACAAAAACAACTTGTTATTCTTCAACTTGTGTGGATGGCTCCAAGTCTTCATATGTTTGTATTCTTGAAGATCATCTTCATGCTCCTATTGTAGTCTTTCTCCTTGGATGGATTTTTCTCTTGGTCTTGAGAAATTCTTCATGGCTTTCACTTCACTAATTGGTTTGGGTATGGGATGGGCACAAATATCACTAAGTCAAATATAAAAGAAAGGAATAAGAAGAAAGATAGAGGGAGATGTTTTCTTCTGGATTTCTTCACACTTGTACTTCCTTGAGTTTCTTCTAGTTGTGGAGTCCAAGTCTTTACTTCAAAACTTCTTCATTGATCTTCCTTGTAGCTCCTCATGTTGCCACCAAGTTGAAAATGAAGTTTTCTTCTTGTGCTTGAGTCTTGATCTCCATTTTGCTAACTTGATGATTTCTTGAAGCAAGAATGGGGGAGTGGAGAAGTAGATAGAAAACTAAAGTTCACTACTTGGTACTATATGTGATTGACATATTCTAAGGACTTGGTCTTGGCTCCAAATAGCCATAACATCAAAGAATAGATAATGGAAACAATTTCTAAGACATGGTGAAAATGGATGTATCACTATGTTGGCTTTTTGGTCAAAAACACATGGACATGGTCCAAGGGTGTCCAAAATGTTATGCACTAATGTCTCTGGTTCAAGGTTACCAAGAGGAACAATTTTGCAAAAGGAACTATATTGAAAATATTTATAGAATTCAATCTATGTCAAAATTACTCGATTATACCACTTAATTCTAATTTCTAATTTAATTTTGTTCAAAAATTATTTTGTGACAGGGAGTGTGAAAGTACTCATCCTAAGGTTTACAAAAATATTTTATTTGCAATTTTTGGATTTGTAGAATTTGAATTATGCCAAAATTCATTAAACAAGCATATTTGAATTTGAACCAATTTAAGTTTGTCAAGTTTGACTTTGAACGGTTCTAAAAGATTCTACAAATTATGGGGATTTCAAAAAGTCCAAGTTTATCAAATTTGGACAAGTGGTTAAAAAGTTATGCTGGTTCAAAGTTCTAGGGGCTAATCTGCAAAATTACAATTCTATTTTCTATTCGGAATTAAATCCAGAGACTGGCTGGGCCGAAAACGGCTTATCTGTCGCCCGGTGCGATGGGTAGGAATTTGGCTTGGGCCAGGTATGTGATGCGCTTAGCGACAGATAAGGAACTTAACGCGCGCTAACTGGGCGGACAGGTGGCGCCACGCTATTGGCCCGTACCTCTTCCCTAAACGTCTTAACACGAACCGTTAGATCGAGATCCTACGGTTCAGGGAGCTGGGGTTTCTCACCTTGTCGGTGGGCTGCCGGAAATGGCCGATGCGGCGACCGGCGGCGCAGATGGAGGACGGTCGAGGCGTTTCCGGGGACACTGGGGTACGGGAAAGGCACCACGAGGTGCGCCTCGACGCGACGGAGTTTATAGAGATTGTGGCGTGGTCTCCCGTTTCCTGGTACGACGGCGTCGAGCGTATGGAGCGCCTCGGGATTCCGGCGACCACGGGAATGGATGGCGCCAACGATTCCTTGCTCGAAAAAATCGATACAAAACATCAGGGGAGGAGCGGAGACAAGAGGAACCAGAGGGGTAAGAAAGGGGAGGAGATGTCTTAGAGAGATGGTTCGAAACAGCGACGAACAGCGACGGTTCAATGCGGACTCCGGAAAATAATTTCTTCGGCCTAAGGGCACTAAACGAATGGATTCCAGAGGGGAAATGACGAGGAGTGGGAGGGATTTAAGTGGGAGCAAACGGCTCGGAGATTGATGGATTGTAACGCCCGGAATCAAGAGGATTAAATCCTCCATTATTTAAAAGAAATGGAAGGGAAGGAGGTTGATGGTGACATGACGTCATCATGACGTCATTTCATTTTTTTTTTCTGTTTTCTCTTTTAATAACTTCTATTTACAAATTCTAATTGACCTCATTTAAAATTCTAAAATCTTGTAATTTTAATACCTTTCCAACAATATAATTTTTGTAACCATTTCAGCATATTTTAGTTTTGAATTTTGAAAATTGAAATAATTCCTTAATAGTGATTAATGTGATATTTAATTTAGAAAAATATAAAATATAAATACTTGTCAAATAAATATTCAGTAGCTTTATAATGATCAAAAACTATTTTCCAAAACCAATTCAAAGTGTTTTCATCTTTTATAATTTTTAAAAATATGATGAAAACATGAATAGTTAAAAAGGGTTAATTATAGAAATATGATTTAAATGATTTTAGAAAATATTTCTATGGTTCAAATTATTGTTTTCTAGGCCCTTTTAAAAAAAATTCAACATTTGAGAAATTCACTCATGGTATCTTATTAACATAATCAAAATAGAGAATTTATAAATAAATTTTAAATTGGGGGTGAGTAAGAATGGAGAGATTTTCTCAAATGAAGATGTTGTTTTCCCAATTGAAAACATTGTTTGTTCCATGGTACTTTAGTTGTTTTCATAACTCAAAAATATATATAGCACCTTATTGTTTTGTTGATTGTCATAATACTTGGAAAACAAATAGAAGTTATTATTAAAATATTTTATTCTCATCAAATATTTTTGAGGCTTAGAATTTTATTAAGGGTTATAAATCTTTGATTTTTGTTTCCATAAACTATTTTCAAAGTAATATTTGAATTTAAAACATTTTATGTAACAAAGTTTCCTAAAGATAAAATGGTTTTTTTTATCCAAGGAAAATTCATTTTGAGAGGGTTTTAGGGTTTATGGAATAGAGGTATAATTGGATTGGAAATTTTCAATTTCACTGAAAAATGTATTGTTTCCTTTTGTTTCTTGCTTCTCATTTGGTTTTTGGTGACTTGCATCACATGAAAACAAAAAGTTTAAATTTTTAGTGATTTTTGGACGTTGCAAAAATCAGGGATGTTACAGACTACCACCCTTAAAAGAAATCTCGTCCCGAGATTTGGGAAGGCTAGAAAGAAAGATTAGGTTTGGGTAACTGGGTTTTAGAACAACTGGGTGGGCTACCACCCTTAAAAGAAACTTTTGTGGGTGTTTTATAAACTCTTGTCTAACAGGCTGCTGGTTTTGACTATATCTTCACCTGGAGTCATAATGCATCTTCCATAGTGTTATTGTGTATCATATATCAACTCCTTGGTATTTGGGTTCTTGAATCCATGTATACAACCTTTAGAGTTCCATGGGTTAAGATTTTCTTCCAATAAGATGTGTCCATTCACATAGCTTGGAGTATGGTTTTACTTAAGATGGTTTGAGTAGAACTATCCCTCATAGTAGAGTTAGAAATCAACAGAAATCTGTTGAACTACCTTTGACACTGAGGTGTCACTCTTTGGGTCAATCAAAAGTCTTTGGGTCACTCTCAACTTGGTCTTTTTATGTCCTTGGTAGTCTTCCATCTTGTTGTTGTCATCAAGGAAACACCATGCTATTTCTAACGAAACTCTCATGGTAGGCAGAATCTTCTATTTGCTTGATACCTCCAAGGTTAGCTTGATCCTCACAGAAAATAATACGTTTTTCAGCAACACTAACATAGGGTCATTATTGTATTCTACCATTCTATGGTTCAGGTTTAACATCGTCGTCTCTCTAATAGGTATGTCAGTCAGATTTAACATTCCTCATAGCAAAAGTAAATAATGTGAGTGGTCACCATGGGGGCCAATCCATGTTGCACTCAATCATTACCTTGTACTTGGATTGATGAATCTTGTTTAATAACACTAGGTCATCTCACTTGTCTAACAGAAAGTTTCCAGTCTGAAAGACAAACCTGAGCTAAACTATAGGCTCTTACACTAGTGGGGTTGCATAAACTCTTATACTTCACTAACTGAGTTATTGCAGTTTCTTCATCTATTCTTCTCCTGGTGTAGGGAAGAGCTTCAAAATCTTCATAGCTTATGGAACTTTGGGTCCTCTTGTTTATCTTCCCTTGTTGATTGGCTTGCTGCACCTTGGTATACAGTTGTCTTCATCATGGATGTGATTGTTCCTTCACACAAAAGAACAAAAATCCTAAGATTTTGGCAATCCTCAATTGGATGGTTTGTGTCTCAAAATGGTGGTCTTGGGTATGAAGTCAGTTGGTGCACTGCAATTGGAAAATCTCTATGGGTGGTAAATGGGTATAGGTTTGGGTTTGGTTTAGCCTGGATGAATAGAGATTTAGAAACAGACTTAAGAAGTTCCTACTTCAACACAGCAGATCAAGGAAACTCATCTTACAAACAACACATAACAAACATATAGCAACACATTCATCACACCAATCATTAAGGTTTAAAAAGAAACAACTAATATTGTCATACCACACTCATTGGTATGATCAATACACTAACACGTTAACATTGTTCTAACAAAAGAACTAGATTGGTGGTCTCGTTTATATCTTATTGAGTTTTTCTTCAAATTCTTCTCTCGATGTCTTGATGTGTTATTGATTGTTGTGAAGTATTGGTGTATCTCCAAGTTTTCTTCAATTGTCTTGAGTGTAGGTCTTCATGTGGTGAAAATACTTCTTGCACTTCATGGTATGGTCATCAACATTCCTGTTTTAATGGTATTGAAGAGGTAGGTCATCTAGAAATTTTTGAAGGTGGAAAATAGGTGAGAGGATATGAGAAAGATTAACATGATTGTTTTATTTCTAGAAAGTTTGAACATAGAAAGTTTTCAATCCTAGGGTGATCAATGGGTTATTAACAACTTGTTGCAAATTGGATATTCACTATGGTGAGAAGGACAATGCACCCGCAAGCCAATCAGGGAAGTGTCTCGTGTCCATGGACACGTAAAGTTGTCTGGGCCGCTTCATCTCACTATGCCGCTATGATCCAAAATACTCTAAGGAGATAATAACATGATCAAAAATGTTTTCCAAACCTAAGGGTCTCGAATCCTACAGGCAACACAATGCTCTGATACCATTTTGTAGCGTTCCCACATTTAAATAATATAAGGACACCTATGTTATTGTGCTAGTCCCTAGATCAATTGCTAGAACCACAGTAAAAAAATGAAATATCATGCAAATGCATCAAATTCTATTACATCGCATGATCCAGTCTTTACAAAACAGTATTACAACTTGCATAGTCTTAGAAGACTTGCAGAAAACAAAGAAATACAGCGGAAAACATAGTACAACATTGAGCCCATCTTCCTCATGTGCCACGGGCAAAACATGTTGGCGATAGTCTCGAGATCCTAAGCGAAATCCTCACTCGTCTTCAGAAATATCTGCAATATGGAATATGCAGCCACAAGGGAGTCAATACAATTTAATGTATTGACAAGTAACACTATGGTGGATATAAATGGCAAGACTAATACTACATGCTTATTTGACCGAGTGGAGTTTTGGCTAAGTTTTCATAAAGCAAGTTTTCTCATATCTCTTTTGTAAAGGAAAACTTTTCTTTTCAAAGGGGTGGCATCATTGGATTAAGATCCAAGCACCACAATATTGTTCACTAGGTCAAAATTTTACTTATTGAAAATGGTGATGAGATTCTTCCGTCAATCCTTGTCCAGCTGCTCATAGTTGTCCATAACCGGGGACACGGCTAAGATCTTAGTTTGTTGACTCTCCATAGGTTGTGAACTTTCACCCTTTGTCTTCAATTAGCCCAAACATCCTATACACCCGGAGTGCATCATGGAAAGGAGAGAATTTAGACGAGAGCTTTCAGAAGAATAAGTTCAACCCACCGGCAAGACCCGTTCCACCTATAATTATGCTACATCTGCTTGTCAAGCCTGGGCTAAACCCTCACAACTTAGTTGATCAAGACAGAGCCCATATGTCAAAAGGCTGCACAGGAAGCTACTAAACTTAGAAGGACATAGTAATCTCTTTGTTCCTGGGTGGCCATCCGCAAGTGACAACCTCAAGAGGAATAACCCTTAGATAAGGGCCCTGAGGAAACACTCAACATAAACCAGTCTTACCACTTCCACCCAGGTGGTTTATTTATTAGTTATACTTAGAATTTTTCCTCAACATCTAGTAAAACAATTTGTAACATTGCATAGCATCTACTAAGTTCTAAGGCTATCAAAATAACAAGGGTATAAGAGATGGCTACACACTACTGGGATAATAGCATAGGATAACATAACTTAGTAAAAAAAATCCTACCATTCATACTACTCAAAAATCAACTAATGCATATAGAAAATAATGGATAGTTGAATTATGTGTTACTTGCCTTGTTGAAGTTGGTGAAGAAATAACACTCTCTTCACAAAAGATCGATGCTCTCCGTACAATCTATACATTGAAAACACAATAACAAAATAAACAATCATCCTAGCAAACAAACATATAAGTGTAGAAAACATACAGAGCAACTAACATATCCAAAGGGGTTTAACCAAGTTGGATAGGACAAGGTCAAGGTTTGAGTTCAATACTTGTTAAGGAAATTCCAAGGGTTACTTGGGATGGACTAGGTTGAGTTTTTAGTGATCAACTATATTGGAAACATATTTATCTAAGAAGTTCCAAGAGTTCACCAAGGTGATCTCACTATTTCAACTAAAGTAACACATAACAATGTGTAACACTTAGTCATTTTCATCAGAACATTTGAGTGATCTAAGTTAGTCTTTCCATTTGGGGTTAAGCTAGGTCTAGGTTCAACTAACTTCATAACCATAGAGAGAATAAGGTAAGTCTTGGGATTTTCCATTTGGGTCAATTGTTGGACAAAAACAACTTGTTATTCTTCAACTTGTGTGGATGGCTCCAAGTCTTCATATGCTTGTCTTCTTGAAGATCATCTTCATGCTCCTATTGTAGTCTTGCTCCTTGGATGTATTCTTCTCTTGGTCTTGATAAATTCTTCATGGCTTTCACTTCACTAATTGGTTTGGGTATGGGATGGGCACAAATATCACTAAGTCAAATATAAAAGAAAGGAATAAGAAGAAAGATAGAGGGAGATGTTTTCTTCTGGATTTCTTCACACTTGTACTTCCTTGAGTTTCTTCTAGTTGTGGAGTCCAAGTCTTTACTTCAAAACTTCTTCATTGATCTTCCTTGTAGCTCCTCATGTTGCCACCAAGTTGAAAATGAAGTTTTCTTCTTGTGCTTGAGTCTTGATCTCCATTTTGCTAACTTGATGATTTCTTGAAGCAAGAATGGGGGAGTGGAGAAGTAGATAGATAACTAAAGTTCACTACTTGGTAATATATGTGATTGACACATTCTAAGGACTTGGTCTTGGCTCCAAATAGCCATAACATCAAAGAATAGATAATGGAAACAATTTCTAAGACATAGTGAAAATGGATGTATCACTATGTTGGTTTTTTGGTAAAAAACACATGGCCATGGTCCAAGGGTGTCCAAAATGTTATGCACTAATGTCTCTGGTTCAAGGTTACCAAAAGGAACAATTTTGCAAAAGGAACTATATTGAAAATATTTATAGAATTAAATCTATGTCAAAATTACTAAATTATACCACTGAATTATAATTTCCAATTTAATTTGTTCAAAAGTTATTTCGTGACAGGGGTGTGAAAGTACTCATCCTAAGGTTTACAAAAATATTTTATTTGCAATTTTTGGATTTGTAGAATTTGAATTATGCCAAAATTCATCAAACAAGCATATTTTAATTTGAACCAATTTAAGTTTGTCAAGTTTGACTTTGAACGGTGCTAAAAGATTCTACACATTATCGGGATTTCAATAAGTCCAAGATTATCAAATTTGGACAAGTGGTTAAAAAGTTATGATGGTTCAAAGTTCTAGGGGCTAATCTGCAAAATTACAATTCTATTTTCCATTCGAAATTAAATCCAGAGACTGGCTGGGCCGAAAACGGCTTATCTGTCGCTCGGTGCGATGGGTAGGAATTGGGCTTGGGCCGGGTATGTGATGCGCTGAGCGGTAGATAAGGAACTTAACGCGCGCTGGCTGGGCGGACAGGTGAAAGCTCATGATCCCTCTAATGATTTTGGTGATGATAACAACGCGGGTTTCCACTCTCTAACAATGTTGTTTGAGTCTTTGCAGCTATTAGCCAAGATGATTATTGATTAATACATACAAAAGTTCAAAGAGGAGTTCTGAAAATTGGATTTATTGCCACCGGATTTTTCACTGTCTACACCGGAATTTCCGGTGCTTATGGGGCGGAATTTCCGGCCCCTGCACCGGAATATTCCGGGCTCTCTGGCCATGTCAAAGGAATTGAGTTTTTCTCCCACTGCCCGCGCACAGAAGCTGGGGTGGATATTTGCACCGGAAATTTTCGGGGCAAATTTCCGACCCTCTGGTACTTAGCAGAAATTGGAGCTGTCCCAGTTGCCCGTGCACAGAGAGGGGGCGGATTATTGGCCGGAAAATTCCGTGCCCGGATTATTCAAATATCCGCCCCCGGATAATTCAAATATCCGGCCTCTGGTCCTTAGCCGTTTTTAGCGCGTGACTGCTGCCCGCGCACAGAGATGGGGGCGGAACATTGGGCGGAATTTTCCGCCCCCGGAAGATTCAAATTTCCGCCCCCCGGACTATTCAAATATCCGGCCAGGTCACACCGGAAATTTCCGGTATTAACACCGGAATATTCCGGCCCTGGCACACTGCAACGGTCAGAAATTGGAGGAGCCTATAAATAGCTGTCTTCTTCCTCTAGATAGTGAGTTCGTCCATTCCTCTCTCTCTCCTCCATTGTTGTAGAGCTCAAAACGCCCCGATCTCACTCCTCCTCCAACCAAACTCGATGCCCTTCAAGGATCTCATGGAGGAGGACTAGATCTACCTTTCTACCAAGCCAAAAATTGTATTCCCACACCATACCTCTTTGGATCTTGTAATCTCTTGGTTGCTTTGTCATCCAAGGGAAACCCTAGTGCTTGTAGCTTCCACCTTGTAGCAAGAAGATTCGGATTGTTGAGAGCCTCCATCTCACTTGTGGAGTAGCCTCAACTACTTGTAAAGGTTTGGTCAATGCCTTCAAGTCTACCTCATAGTGGAAACGAGAATCTCCCTCACCGGAGAAGCTTAAGGAGAACAAGGTGTGCACATCCGTGCTATTGAGGAGCGCCTAGGTGGCTCCCAACTCTCCAACGTAGACATACTTCTTTCAAGAAGGAACTACGGGAAACATATCCTTGTCTCCGTGTTTTTCACTTGTGGTTATCTTGTGCCTTGAATTTACTTCTGTTGCTACTCGTTATTTGTCACATAGGGTGTCTACTTAGTTGCACATCTAGATAACCAGTTTATTATCTTTCCAAAGCCCCCACTAAAATTGAAAAAGGATTAAAATTTGTAGGTCACCTATTCACCCCCCCCTCTCTAGTTGACCTTTGTGTACTTTCAATTGGTATCAGAGCCTCGGCTCTTTTATCGGGCTTAACCGCCTAAGAGTATCATGGTCAACGGAGATGATCCCGAATCTTCTAAGGAGGAGCTCTCCAAAATGGCCGACACTATAGCTAACCTAGAGACAACGGTTTGTACTATCCAAACCCAATTGTCCAAGGTTAGCTCTAGTGTAGGCTCGGAGGTTTCCTCCATCAAGAAGATGTTGGAGAACATGATGGGTAAACCTAAGGGGCCATCAAACTCTCCCCATGTCTCCGATGAGGATAGTTCGGAAGAGGAGACGATTCCTGACGATTCCCAAATCGAGGAGAACATTGCCAAAGCAAAGGCTAAAGCCACACAAAATGCTAAAGACAAGGCAAAGGAGAGTTTCGGTGGCTCCAAGTCTCAAACGGCTAATGGTTCCGGGGTCCACGCACAAGTTCCACCTCCTCAAAATTATGACACCATTCACCCAATTGTTTCCATGCCACACATTCTTAAGGTTGGACTTCCTCCCATGCTTAACACTAATGAATTCTCTTCTTGGAAGTTTGAAATGGAGTCCCGTATTTCTGGATCGTGCACCGCATTGTGGAGGAGTGTGATTCATGGATTTCATCCGCATGACCCGAGCAACTTGACTCCAAGGGAGGATGTGGAATCTCAACTCAACAAGACTGCTCTCGTTATTATCCAGAAGGCTCTCCCAAGGGAGCATCTCACTCACATTCGTGGTTGCAAGACCGCCAAGGAAGCTTGGGACAAACTTTACACCTTGTTTCAAGGAAATGCTAGCATTCAATCTTCCAATTATGATGTGGCCATTGACAACTCCGAGAACTTTGTCATGCAAGAGGATGAGACTCCCGAAGAGCTCTATAGAAGAGTTGTCACTCTCGCCAACCAATTGAGAGACTTTGGAAAGGAAGAGATCTCCGATGAGTGGATAAAGATGGAATTTGTCAAGGCCATCACACCCTTTGAGAAGAATCTCTCCACTAGCATCCGGACAAGAGCGGACTACAACACTCTCAACTCCATTGGAGTTATTAGTGAGTTCATCGCCATCTCTCTATCACACAAGAGTGCGGATGATTCTCTAGCTCGCTCTAGAGGGATGGGAAAGTCACCCAACCTCGCGTTGAAGTCAAAGGCAATGGATCGAGTTGATGAAAGTGAAGAAGAAGATGATGATGAGGAAGACTATGAAGACACCTATACGGGATCTCACAAGTGCATTGCTCTCGCTATGCATGGATATTGGAAGAGATGGGAAGCTCACAAGGCCGGCTCTCCAAGACCTCCACGAAACAAGAACTACAAGAAGAAGGGGGAGCGTCCAAGGACATGTTACAACTGTGGTAGCGCAAACCATTTCGTGAAGGAGTGCCCCTTTGATCCAAGAGAAGAAAATGAAGGCAAGCTTGTTCGCAAAAACAAGGCCAAGGCTCCACAAAACAAGAACTTCGCTAGAAGAGTGCCAAGGGCCCTCTACGTTCAAGAAGGGGTGGTTCTAGAAACCTATATCTCCGGAGATGAAGGAGAAGATGAAGTGGTGGTAGTGGCCCACGTCGCCGTTGCCACCGCGTCATCTTCATCGATTTCTTTATTTGAATCCCCCCAATGAGATTGTAGCTACCCGACCTACACGTCTTATGGCAAAAGCCACTTCGGTATGCTCCCCTAACTCTAAGACCATTACCACTAACCCTCCTTCATTATTGGATTGTGTTGAAAATGTTTGTGAGGAGGATAGTGAGGCCAAAGAGTTAGGCATTTGGCTAGCTAGCCTCAAAGGTGAGACTAAGGAGAAAGTAAATGCCCTCTTACGGCAACTTGATGAGGCTAACTCTCTTGTAGATGAAAAGGAGGAAATTATCATGACCTTAGAAAGCCATGGAGGTCACTCTTGCAATGATAAAGGGCTAGAAAAGGCTCTTGAAAATGAGCGTTCCATTCGTGTATCTCTTGAGGAGAAATTGTCTAGTCTTGAAGAAAACTTTGCCATGAGTGTCTCTAAGCTTAGGAATGATAACACACAATCTCTAGCGATAATTAAAACTCTTGAACATGAAGAGTTGAAGCTAGGAATTGTTCACGAGGAATTAGTTGCTAGTCATGAAAAACTAAAAAAGGAGTTCATGTCTCTTAAAGAAATTCATGACAAGCTAACTAAGTCTCGTGACAATCTCCTAGCTCAACAATCAAACAAGCAAGCTATGTCATCCTCATCTACTTGCATGAATACATTTCCTATCATCTCATGTAGTGCAACTAATCTTGTAGGAAGTGAGAAGAATCTCAATGATGTGACCCCTCAACAAGTCAAAAATGGGAAGGAGGGACTTGGCTATGTAGCCAAGTCAAAGAAGAAGTACAAGAAGAAGAACAAGAAGAAGGTCACCTCTTCCTCACAAGAAGTAAGATTTGTGAAAGAGGGAGAGGTGTCCAAGGAAAAGGAGACCAACACCATTGTGGGTGGTGACAGGGGGAGCACCACTCATAATGACTTTGCCGAAAAATACAACCCATCTTATGTTCTTATGAAATCTAGAGATGGCCATGTGTATGCTAAATATGTTGGTACTTCGTATGGTTATGATTATCGTTGGAGTATTTGGGTTCCAAAGACCCTTTTCGCTAACAAAAGAGGACCCATTCAACAATGGGTACCTAAATCAAGACACTAATCTTTTGTAGGGGAGTGCTTCCGGTTCGAGCAAATGGACGATGGATAGTGGTGCATCCCAACATATGACCGGAAGCAATGACGCAATGAGTGATCTACATCCTCCATTACCTCATATCAATTGCGTCACTATTGGTGATAACTCCGAACTAAAGGTATTGGGACGAGGCAAGGTAGCAATCTCAAAATGACTTGTCAATTGAGAATGTTCTTCTTGTTGAGTCCCTTGGCTATAATCTCATATCGGTTATTCACCTTGCTAAAAGTGCTTTTACCTCGTTCTTTAATAAAGATAATGTGATTGTCACTTGGGAAACGACTCTTAAAGTAGCTTTTGTTGGGCATGTCGAGAACGACATGTATGTAGTGGACTTCTCTAAAGGAGACACGTGTGCCACGACATGCCTAATGGCTAAAGTTGATGTGGGTTGGCTATGGCATCGCCGGTTAGCCCACACCAATATGAGGACGTTGCATGACTTACAAAGTGGCAATCATGTTCTAGGACTAACAAATGCTAAGTTTGCCAAAGATCGTGTGTGTAGCTCTTGCGTTCTTGGAAAACAACATGGAGAAGCTCACCCAACCAATACAAACATCACCACCTCAAGAATCCTCGAGCTCATTCACTTGGACCTCTTTGGTCCTCTATCATATGATAGTCTTGGAGGCAAGAAGTATTGCTTGGTGATTGTGGATGACTATTCACGATATTGTTGGGTGTACTTCTTCAAGAGGAAGAGTGAGACTCAAAAGCGGGTCATCGAGTTCATCACTTTGGTGGAGCGCCAACATAATACGAGCATCATGGCTATCCGAAGTGATAACAGCTCCGAGTTCAAGAACTACACCGTGGAGGGATTTCCTAGTGAGGAAGGAATTGCTCATCAATATTCCACTCCCTACACCCCTCAACAAAATGGTGTGGCGGAGAGAAAGAATCGGACACTAATGGATGCGGCTCGAACCATGATTGCGGAGTTCTCTTCTCCTTATAATTTTTGGGCCGAGGCCGTCCCCACCGCTTGTCACGCTAGCAACCGATTGTATATCCGCAAGATCTTGAACAAGACCCCTTATGAGATTCTCACGGGCAAGAAGCCGGATGTTTCATACTTAAAGGTCTTTGGGTGCAAGTGCTTCATCCGTAAGAGAGGTAAACGTTTGTCGAAATTCGAGACTAAATCCTATGAGGGTATCTTTGTTGGTTATGCCACAAACCCTCACGCCTATAGAGTCCACAACAAGTCCACCGGACAAGTTGAAGAAGCTATAGACGTGGTGTTTGATGAGGATAATGGGTCCCAAGGGGGCCGTATAGATCATGGTGTTGTAGGAGATGCAATTCCTCCCATCGTCATAAGAAGAATGGGGATTGGTGAAATAATCCCCATTGAGGGTTACCGGATGACGGAGGTAGAAGGACTATGCTCCACTCAAGTGGATCCATTGACTACACCCATTGATACCCAAGCTACCCAACAAGATGCGCCAAGCCATCATGCTTCAAATCAAGGCCAAGCTAACGATCAAGATCATTTGATCAATCAAGGCCAAGCTCACTATCAAGGCCAAGCTCACTATCAAGGCCAAGCTCATGATGAAGGCCAAGTTCACAATGGAGGACAAGAACAACATTCTCATGGTGATGATACCACTCGACACATAAGGGATCCACCTCCCGTTGATGATCAACATCAAGGTGGACAAGACTCCAATGATGAAGGTGATGATCAAGTGCTATCCAAGGAAACTTTGGAGGAGATGCTAGCTCGTAGGGCAAAGAGAAGACTTGATAATCTTGCTCGTGCCGGTCATACGGAGGACATGATTCTTGGACAAGTTCGTGGAAGGGTCGTCACAAGGAGGCAATAGGCGGATTTTAGCAAGGCTCATGCTTTCGTCTCTCATATTGAACCAAAGAAGGTCTATGAAGCTCTTGAAGATCAAGATTGGATTGAAGCTATGCACGAAGAACTCAACAACTTCGAGCGCAACAAGGTGTGGAAGTTGGTGCCAAGGCCCAAAGATTGCAAGAACGTCATCGCCACCAAGTGGATCTTCAAGAACAAACAAGACAAGGACGGCATCATCATTCGCAACAAAGCTAGATTGGTAGCTAAAGGCTTCTCTCAAGTCGAAGGTGTCGATTTCGGTGAAACTTTCGCTCCCGTAGCTCGTCTTGAATCCATCCGCATCTTACTTGCATATGCTTCTCATCACAACTTTAAATTGCAACAAATAGATGTTAAAAGTGCATTTTTGAATGGTACCATCCACGAGTTGGTTTACGTCAAGCAACCTTCGGGTTTCGAGGATCCCAACCACCACGATCATGTCTACAAACTCGATAAGGCACTCTATGGACTTAAACAAGCTCCACGTGCGTGGTACGAGCACCTTAAAGAGTTTTTAGTGGATCGTGGGTTCAATGTTGGTTTAATCGATCCCACCCTTTTCACCAAAAAGGTTGGGGGTGACTTGTTCACATGCCAACTCTATGTGGATGATATCATCTTTGGTTCGACTAACATCGCATTCAATGATGAGTCTTGCAAGCTTATAACGGACAAATTCGAGATGTCTATGATGGGAGAGTTAGAGTATTTTCTTGGCTTTGAGATCAAGCAACATCCCGAAGGCACATTCATCAAGCAAGCAAAGTATACTCAAGATATGCTCAAGCGTTTCAACATGCATGCCGCCAAGCCCATGAAGACTCCCATGTCCACGACTATTGACTTGAAACCCGAACCGAATTGTAAAGAGGTAGATCAAAAGGTATATCGCTCCATGACTGGCTCCTTGCTCTACCTTTGTGCATCAAGACCCGATATTATGTATAGCGTAGGTAAATGTGCAAGGTTTCAAGCCTCTCCGAGACAAAGTCATTTTGAAGCGGTTAAGCGCATCTTTCGATATTTAGTTCATACCCCAAACTTTGGTCTTTGGTATCCCAAGGGTTCAAGCTTTCAGATCATTGGGTATTCGGATGCGGACTATGCGGGCGAGGTATGTTGGTCTTCCAAGAAGAAAAACTGCATTGCCCTCTCTGCTACCGAGGCCGAATACATCTCCACGGCTAGTTGTTGTGCTCAATTACTTTGGATGCGGCAAACATTGAGAGATTATGGCATCAACTCCGACAAAGTTCCTCTCTTGTGCGACAATGAGAGTGCCATCAAGATCGCCTACAATCCCGATCTTCATTCCAAGACAAAGCACATTGAGATACGACATCCTTTCATTCGAGATCATGTTGAGAAGGGTGATATCGATCTTTCCTATGTGGCGACCAAGGATCAACTCGCGGACATCTTCACGAAGGCCCTTGATGAACCAAGATTTAGGGGTTTGAGGAATGAACTAAATGTTATCGATGCGTCCAACTTCTCTTGAACCCTTGCATAATTACCTTCACCATATGTGTTCTCGAGTTTAGATGTAGGGATGGACATATTGGGAGCGTAGTTCAACTCATGAACCAACACTCCACCTATCATGCGCAAAACAATCAAAGCTTCATGCATATCTAGTCATTTTGTGACTTATTGTGCTTAAACGTGAGTCATACTTTGTAACATCCCTGATTTTTGGAAAATGCAAAAATCACAAAAATTTGAAACTTTTTGTTTTCATATTGTGCAAGTCACCAAAAACCAAATGAGAAGCAAGAAACAAAAGGAAACAATACATATCCAATGAAATTGAATTTTACCACTAACCCTAAAACCCTCTCAAATGAATTTTTCTCACATAAAGAAACCATTTTATCTTTAGCAAACTTTATTACATAAAAGGTTTCAATTCAAATATTACCTTG
This sequence comes from Alopecurus myosuroides, assembly GCA_028641055.1. Taxonomy (NCBI): domain Eukaryota; kingdom Viridiplantae; phylum Streptophyta; class Magnoliopsida; order Poales; family Poaceae; genus Alopecurus; species Alopecurus myosuroides. Next base: position 141,946,640 of record CM054059.1, read on the forward strand.
AAAGTATTTTATGGCAACAACAATAAAAGATATATAACCCTTAATAAAGTTCTAAAGCCCCAAAGGTATTTGATGAGAATAAAATTGTTAGTAATAACTTTTAGTTGATATTCCAAGTTTTAACCATGAAGGTGTGAAAAATAAAATGCATCGTTTGGAAAATAACATATAAGGAGTTTTGAAAACAATATTATGACTTGTGGTTTTATTCTAAAATTTATTGATCAACAATATTAATTAATTAATATGAACTAATTAAATAACATTAAGATACTATTAGTAAATCCTTCATATCCTAAAATTATAAAATGTGAAAATGGTTTAAAATGGATTTACAAAAATAATATATGACATGTAAAATGTCTCTGAAATTTTATTTGGATAATAACATCAATTTATTAATTTCCAAATTTTAAAATGGCCTTAAAGTATTATTAGTGTTTTATTTATATTTTAAAATAGAAAATTGTGAAAACAAGATGAAATGACTTTCAAAAATATGTTTCAACATTTAGAATGCCACTGAAATTATAATAGACCAATAACTTTGATTTATAAATTTTTAAATTAAAAATCACATTATGTGACTATTAAGGAATTATTCTAATTTCCAAAATTCAAAAATAAAATATGATGTTTTGTTTCCAAAAATGGTTAAAAAGTATTTGAAATTTCAAGAATTTAGAATTTTGTTTCATGTCATTTGGATACTTAAAACAGAAGTTATTAAAGATTTAAATAAACAGAAATTAAAAGAAAAATTTTGATGACGTCATGATGACGTCATCATCTTCTTCCTCAGAAGGAAACTGCCACGGCCGTTTCTGCTGTTTGATTTCTCGCCGTGATTGCGCCCGAATGAATGCCCCATTTGATGCACCGTTTCCACCCCCTTAAAGCCCCCTACTCCCTCTCCATTTCCCCTCTCCTCTCCCTCATTCTCTTGCCCTTGCGCCGTCGCTATTCCTCGCCGGACTTCACCACTGCCGCCGTCGTTTCTCGTCATCTCCGGCCAACAGAGGAGGTAGCCGAGCCCGAGACCACCTCCATTCGATTCCCCTCGACAATGCGTGCGTCTGTGACCTTTTGGTCGTAATTTTTGTGCAGAGACGAGGCCGCGCCATCCTCCCCCGAAGCTCCTCGGAGCCGCAACGCCACCATCTGCATCGCACCGTCGTTCCAGGAGGTTCGAGCCCGCGCCATCATCACCATCTTCTTCGCCGAGCTGTCCCGCGCCTCGTGGTCACCTCCGTTGAGCAAGGAGGGCACCGGAAGGTAACTCCGGTGAGGTTCCGAGCACCCCGCCGCCGCGTTCGCCATTTCCGGCGACCTCCCGCGCCGCCAGGTACCCCTAGCTCATCTCAGCCATCGGATATGTCGCAACGGCCAGGATTAGATGACTCACGCGAAGAGGTATCGACCAATAGATTTGCGCCGCGTCAGCGTACGCGTTAAGTTTTTATCCATCGCCCAGCGCAACGCGTAGCCAGCCCAGGCCCACTCCCTGTCTGCCGCACCGTGCGACAGATAAGCCATTTTCGGCCCAGCCAGTGTCTGATTTTATTTCCGAATAGAAAATAGAATTGTAATTTTGCAGATTAGCCCCTAGAACTTTGAACCATCATAACTTTTTAACCACTTGGCAAAATTTTATGAACTTGGACTTTTTGAAAAGCCCTTGACATGTAGAAACTTTTAGCACTGGCCAAATTTAAATTTGACAAAGTTAAAATTGTTCAAAATCAAATATGCTTGTTTGATGAAATTTGGCATAATTCAAATTCTACAAATCCAAAAATTGTAAATAAAATATATTTGGAAACCTTAGAATGTGTACTTTCATATCATCTGTCCCAAAATAATATTTGAACAAATTAAAATTGAATTTAGAATTAAGTTGTCTATTTGAGTATTTTTGACATAGATTAATTTCTATAAATATTTTCAATATAGTTCCTTTTACAAAATTGTTCCATTTGACAACCTTGAACCATAGAAATTAGTGCCTAACCATTTTGGACACTCTTTAACCATGGACATATGTTTTTGACCAAAAACCCAACATAGTGATATCCATTATCACCATGTCTTAGAAATTTGTTACCATCATCTACTCTTTGATGTTATGACTATTTTGGAGCCAAGACCCAGTACCTAGTATGTGTAAATCACATACAATACCAAGTGGTAAACCTTAGACCCTAGTACCTTTGCTTTCTATCTACTTCTCCATTCTCCCATTCTTGCTTCAAGAATTCACCAAGTCAGCAAAATGGAGATCAAGACTCAAGCACAAGAATGAAACTTCAATATCAACTTGGTGGCAACATGAAGAGCTACAAGGAAGATCAATGAAGAAGTTTTGAAGAAAATACTTGGACTCCACACCTAGAAGAAACTCAAGGAAATACAAGTGTGAAGAATTTCAGAAGAAAGCATCTCCCTCTCTCTTTCTAATCTTTCTTCCTATTTTCTTTCTCTTGACTTAGTGGTATTTTGTGCCCATCCCATACCCAAACCAATTAGTGAAGTAAAACCATGAAGACTACCAAGACCAAGAGAAGCACCACACCAAGGAAGGAAACAACTTAGATGGCATGATGATGATCTTCAAGAAGGCAATCACATGAGGACTAGAAGCAAATCCATACAAGTTGAAGAATAACAAGTTATTTTTGTCCAACCATTGACCCAAATGGAAAACCCAAGACTTAGTAATATTTTCCCTTGGATGATGAAGTTAGTAGACCTACCCCAACCACAATGGAAAATACTAACATAGTCACCTAAATATTTTTGAAGGTGAATATGACCAAGTGTTTGCATGTATTACTTTGATTGAAGAAGTAATATGTTTATTCTTAGTGAACTCTTGGAACTTCCTCGACAAGTATGGTTATAATAAAGTTAGATCACATCAAACTCAACCTAGTCCTTCCCAAGTAAACCATTGGAAATTTCCTTAACAAGTATTGAACTCAAATCTTGACCTTGCCCTAGCCAACTTGGTCCAACTCCTTTGTTATGTTATTTGCTCTGATTGCTTTCTCCACCTATGTGTTTGATTGCTAGGATGCTTGTTTATTTTGTTATTGTGTTTTCAATGAATAGATTGTACGGAGAGCAACGATCTTTTGTGAAGAGAGTGTGATATCTTCACCAATTTCAACAAGGCAAGTAACACATCATCAACTACCCATTATTTTCTATATGCATTAGTTGATTTTGAGTAGTATGCATGATAGGAAATTTTTAATAAGTTATATTATGCTATGCTATATCCTAGTAGTGTGTAGCCATCCTTATAACTTGTTATTTTGATGCCTTGGTACTTATTTAGATGCTTAGCCATGCTACAAAAATTGTTTTACTAGATGTTGAGGAAAAATCCTAAGTATAACTAATGAATGAACCACCTGGGTGGAAGTGGTAAGACTGGGTTATGTTGAGTGTTTCCTCAGGGCCCTTATCTAAGGGTTATTCCACTTGAGGTTGTCACTTGCGGATGGCCACCCAGGAACAAAGAGATTACTATGTCCCTCTAAATCTAGTAGCTTCCCGTGCAGCCTTTTGACAATATGGGCTCTATCTTGATCAATTAAGTTGTGAGGGTTCAGCCCAGGCTTGACAAGCAGATGTAGCAAAATTATAGGTGGAACGGGTCTTGCCGGTGGGTTTGGACTTCTTCTTCTGAAAGATCTCGTATCAATTCTCTCCTTTCCATGATGCACTCCGGGTGTATAGGATGTTTGGGCTAATTGAAGACAAAGGGTGAAAGTGCACAACCTCTGCAGAGTCAACAAACTAAGATCTTAGCCGTGTCCCCGGTTATGGACAACTATGAGCAGCTGGACAAGGATTGACGGAAGAATCTCATCACCAATTTCAATAAGTAAAATTTTGACCAAGTGAAGAGTATTGTGGTGCTTGGATCTAAATCCAATGTTGCCACCCCTTTGAAAAGAAAAGTTTGTTTTACAAAAGAGATAGGACAAAACTGGCTTTATGCAAACTTAGCCTAAACTCCACTCAGCCAAATAAGCATGTAGTATTAGTCTTGCCATTTATATCCACCATAGTGTTACTTGCCAATACATTAAATTGTATTGACTCCCTTGTGGCTGCATATTCCATATTGCAGATGTTTCTGAAGACGAGTGAGGATTTCGTTTAGGATCTCGAGACTATCGCCAACATGTTTTGCCTGTGGCACATGAAGAAGATGGGCTCAATGTTGTACTATGCTTTCCGCTGTATTTCTTTCTTTTCTGCTAGTCTTCTAAGACTATGCAAGTTGTAATCCTATTTTGTAAAGACTGGATCATGCGATGTAATAGATTTGGATGCATTTGCATGATATTTCATTTTGTACTGTGGTGCTAGCAATTGATCCAGGGACTAGCACAATAACACAGGTGTCCTTACATTATTAAATGTGGGAATGATACAAAATGGTATCAGAGCATTGTGTTGCCTGTAGAATTCGAGACCCTAAGTTTGGAAAAGACTCTAGGATTGAAAATTTCTATGTTCAAACTTTCTAGAAACAAAACAATCATCTTAATTCTTCTCATATCTTCTCATCTATTATTCACCTTCAAAATTTTCTAGATGACCTACCTTTTGAATACCCTCAAGGCAAGATTGTTGATGACCCTTCCATGAAGTGCAAGAAGTATTTTCACCATATGAAGCCTTACACTCAAGATTTTTGAAGAATCTGAAGAAAAACTTAGACTTCACAACAATCAAGAACACCCCCAAGATATTGAGAGAAGATTTTTGAAGAAACTCAAGAAGATATAGATGAGACCACCAATATAGTTACTTTGTTAGAACAACGTTAATGTGTTAGAGTATTGATCATACCAATGAGTGTGGTATGACAATATTAGTTGTTTTATCAAACCTTGTTGTTTGGTGTGAAGATTGTTTGTTATGTGTTGTTTGTAAGATGAGTTTCCTTGATCTGCTATTTTGGATAAGAACCTTCCTTAGCCATCCTTCTAAATCTCTACTCATCCCTACTAGACCAAATCGAACACCATACTCATTCACCACCCATAGTGAGAACCATGTGGAATCATACAACCTTTACCCTATTGAAACACAAGCCATCCTATTTGAGGAATGCTAGTATCAAATTTCTTTCTTCTGTGTGAAGGAACAATCACATCCATGATCAATGCCAACTACCTAATAAGGACTATCCATCCAATCAACAAGTGAAGAAAGACATGTGAACCCCAAGTTGCATGAGCTATGAAGATTTCAGAGCCAACTACACCAAGAGAAGAAGTAATGAAGAAACACAACTACCTAGTTTGTGTTACATGAGAGTTTGTTTAGAAATAGCATGATGTTGCCTTCAAGGATGACAACAACAAGATGGAAGATTGTCAAGAATATCAAAATACCAAGTTGAGAGTGAGCCAAAGGCTTTTGATTGACCCAAAGAGTGACCCCTCAGTGTCAAAGGTAGTCCAACATACCTATGTTGGTCTACACCTCTACCACAAAGGAAAGATCTACTCAAGCTAATCTAGAATCAATCTACACTCCAATCTAATGAAAATAGACTACCTACCAAAGCTTCTTTTAAGGGTGGTAGCCCACCTAGTTGTTCTGGAACCCAGTTGTCTTGGAACCCACTTACCCAAACCTAATCTTTCTTTATAACCTTCCCAAATCTCGGGACGAGATTTCTTTTAAGGGTGGTAGTCTGTAACATCCCTGATTTTTGGAAAATGCAAAAATCACAAAAATTTGAAACTTTTTGTTTTCATATTGTGCAAGTCACCAAAAACCAAATGAGAAGCAAGAAACAAAAGGAACAATACATATCCAATGAAATTGAATTTTACCACTAACCCTAAAACCCTCTCAAATGAATTTTTCTCACATAAAGAAACCATTTTATCTTTAGCAAACTTTATTACATAAAAGGTTTCAATTCAAATATTACCTTGAAAGTATTTTATGGCAACAACAATAAAAGATATATAACCCTTAATAAAGTTCTAAAGCCCCAAAGGTATTTGATGAGAATAAAATTGTTAGTAATAACTTTTAGTTGATATTCCAAGTTTTAACCATGAAGGTGTGAAAAATAAAATGCATTGTTTGGAAAATAACATATAAGGAGTTTTGAAAACAATATTATGACTTGTGGTTTTATTCTAAAATTTATTGATCAACAATATTAATTAATTAATATGAACTAATTAAATAACATTAAGATACTATTAGTAAATCCTTCATATCCTAAAATTATAAAATGTGAAAATGGTTTAAAATGGATTTACAAAAATAATATATGACATGTAAAATGTCTCTGAAATTTTATTTGGATAATAACATCAATTTATTAATTTCCAAATTTTAAAATGGCCTTAAAGTATTATTAGTGTTTTATTTATATTTTAAAATAGAAAATTGTGAAAACAAGATGAAATGACTTTCAAAAATATGTTTCAACATTTAGAATGCCACTGAAATTATAATAGACCAATAACTTTGATTTATAAATTTTTAAATTAAAAATCACATTATGTGACTATTAAGGAATTATTCTAATTTCCAAAATTCAAAAATAAAATATGATGTTTTGTTTCCAAAAATGGTACTGTTAAAAAGTATTTGAAATTTCAAGAATTTAGAATTTTGTTTCATGTCATTTGGATACTTAAAACAGAAGTTATTAAAGATTTAAATAAACAGAAATTAAAAGAAAAATTTTGATGACGTCATGATGACGTCATCATCTTCTTCCTCAGAAGGAAACTGCCACGGCCGTTTCTGCTGTTTGATTTCTCGCCGTGATTGCGCCCAAATGAATTCCCCATTTGATGCACCGTTTCCACCCCCTTAAAGCCCCTACTCCCTCTCCATTTCCCCTCTCCTCTCCCTCATTCTCTTGCCCTTGCGCCGTCGCTATTCCTCGCCGGACTTCACCACTGCCGCCGTCGTTTCTCGTCATCTCCGGCCAACAGAGGAGGTAGCCGAGCCCGAGACCACCTCCATTCGATTCGCCTCGACAATGCGTGCGTCTGTGACCTTTTGGTCGTAATTTTTGTGCAGAGACGAGGCCGCGCCATCCTCCCCCGAAGCTCCCCGGAGCCGCAACGCCACCATCTGCATCGCACCGTCGTTCCAGGAGGTTCGAGCCCGCGCCATCATCACCATCTTTTTCGCCGAGCTGTCCCGCGCCTCGTGGTCACCTCCGTTGAGCAAGGAGGGCACCGGAAGGTAACTCCGGTGAGGTTCCGAGCACCCCGCCGCCGCGTTCGCCATTTCCGGCGACCTCCCGCGCCGCCAGGTACCCCTAGCTCATCTCAGCCATCGGATATGTCGCAACGGCCAGGATTAGATGACTCACGCGAAGAGGTGTCGACCAATAGATTTGCGCCGCGTCAGCGTACGCGTTAAGTTTTTATCCATCGCCCAGCGCAACGCGTAGCCAGCCCAGGCCCACTCCCTGTCTGCCGCACCGTGCGACAGATAAGCCATTTTCGGCCCAGCCAGTGTCTGATTTTATTTCCGAATAGAAAATAGAATTGTAATTTTGCAGATTAGCCCCTAGAACTTTGAACCATCATAACTTTTTAACCACTTGGCAAAATTTGATGAACTTGGACTTTTTGAAAAGCCCTTGACATGTAGAAACTTTTAGCACTGGCCAAATTTAAATTTGACAAAGTTAAAATTGTTCAAAATCAAATATGCTTGTTTGATGAAATTTGGCATTATTCAAATTCTACAAATCCAAAAATTGTAAATAAAATATATTTGGAAACCTTAGAATGTGTACTTTCATATCATCTGTCCCAAAATAATATTTGAACAAATTAAAATTGAATTTAGAATTAAGTTGTCTATTTGAGTATTTTTGACATAGATTAATTTCTATAAATATTTTCAATATAGTTCCTTTTACAAAATTGTTCCATTTGACAACCTTGAACCATAGAAATTAGTGCCTAACCATTTTGGACACTCTTTAACCATGGACATATGTTTTTGACCAAAAACCCAACATAGTGATATCCATTATCACCATGTCTTAGAAATTTGTTACCATCATCTACTCTTTGATGTTATGACTATTTTGGAGCCAAGACCCAGTACCTAGTATGTGTAAATCACATACAATACCAAGTGGTAAACCTTAGACCCTAGTACCTTTGCTTTCTATCTACTTCTCCATTCTCCCATTCTTGCTTCAAGAATTCACCAAGTCAGCAAAATGGAGATCAAGACTCAAGCACAAGAATGAAACTTCAATATCAACTTGGTGGCAACATGAAGAGCTACAAGGAAGATCAATGAATAAGTTTTGAAGAAAATACTTGGACTCCACACCTAGAAGAAACTCAAGGAAATACAAGTGTGAAGAAATTCAGAAGAAAGCATCTCCCTCTCTCTTTCTAATCTTTCTTCCTATTTTCTTTCTCTTGACTTAGTGGTATTTTGTGCCCATCCCATACCCAAACCAATTAGTGAAGTAAAACCATGAAGACTACCAAGACCAAGAGAAGCACCACACCAAGGAAGGAAACAACTTAGATGGCATGATGATGATCTTCAAGAAGGCAATCACATGAGGACTAGAAGCAAATCCATACAAGTTGAAGAATAACAAGTTATTTTTGTCCAACCATTGACCCAAATGGAAAACCCAAGACTTAGTAATATTTTCCCTTGGATGATGAAGTTAGTAGACCTACCCCAACCACAATGGAAAATACTAACATAGTCACTTAAATATTTTTGAAGGTGAATATGACCAAGTGTTTGCATGTATTACTTTGATTGAAGAAGTAATATGTTTATTCTTAGTGAACTCTTGGAACTTCCTCGACAAGTATGGTTATAATAAAGTTAGATCACATCAAACTCAACCTAGTCCTTCCCAAGTAAACCATTGGAAATTTCCTTAACAAGTATTGAACTCAAATCTTGACCTTGCCCTAGCCAACTTGGTCCAACTCCTTTGTTATGTTATTTGCTCTGATTGCTTTCTCCACCTATGTGTTTGATTGCTAGGATGCTTGTTTATTTTGTTATTGTGTTTTCAATGAATAGATTGTACGGAGAGCAACGATCTTTTGTGAAGAGAGTGTGATATCTTCACCAATTTCAACAAGGCAAGTAACACATCATCAACTACCCATTATTTTCTATATGCATTAGTTGATTTTGAGTAGTATGCATGATAGGAAATTTTTAATAAGTTATATTATGCTATGCTATATCCTAGTAGTGTGTAGCCATCCTTATACCTTGTTATTTTGATGCCTTGGTACTTATTTAGATGCTTAGCCATGCTACAAAAATTGTTTTACTAGATGTTGAGGAAAAATCCTAAGTATAACTAATGAATGAACCACCTGGGTGGAAGTGGTAAGACTGGGTTATGTTGAGTGTTTCCTCAGGGCCCTTATCTAAGGGTTATTCCACTTGAGGTTGTCACTTGCGGATGGCCACCCAGGAACAAAGAGATTACTATGTCCCTCTAAATCTAGTAGCTTCCCGTGCAGCCTTTTGACAATATGGGCTCTGTCTTGATCAATTAAGTTGTGAGGGTTCAGCCCAGGCTTGACAAGCAGATGTAGCAAAATTATAGGTGGAACGGGTCTTGCCGGTGGGTTTGGACTTCTTCTTCTGAAAGATCTCGTCTCAATTCTCTCCTTTCCATGATGCACTCCGGGTGTATAGGATGTTTGGGCTAATTGAAGACAAAGGGTGAAAGTGCACAACCTCTGCAGAGTCAACAAACTAAGATCTTAGCCGTGTCCCCGGTTATGGACAACTATGAGCAGCTGGACAAGGATTGACGGAAGAATCTCATCACCAATTTCAATAAGTAAAATTTTGACCAAGTGAAGAGTATTGTGGTGCTTGGATCTAAATCCAATGTTGCCACCCCTTTGAAAAGAAAAGTTTGTTTTACAAAAGAGATAGGACAAAACTGGCTTTATGCAAACTTAGCCTAAACTCCACTCAGCCAAATAAGCATGTAGTATTAGTCTTGCCATTTATATCCACCATAGTGTTACTTGCCAATACATTAAATTGTATTGACTCCCTTGTGGCTGCATATTCCATATTGCAGATGTTTCTGAAGACGAGTGAGGATTTCGTTTAGGATCTCGAGACTATCGCCAACATGTTTTGCCTGTGGCACATGAAGAAGATGGGCTCAATGTTGTACTATGCTTTCCGCTGTATTTCTTTCTTTTCTGCTAGTCTTCTAAGACTATGCAAGTTGTAATCCTATTTTGTAAAGACTGGATCATGCGATGTAATAGATTTGGATGCATTTGCATGATATTTCATTTTGTACTGTGGTGCTAGCAATTGATCCAGGGACTAGCACAATAACACAGGTGTCCTTACATTATTAAATGTGGGAATGCTACATACTTTTGGGCCCAAGATACATCTTCGCGGCTTCTTGGTACACACTCTAACATGGTGACTTCGGTCACCAATATTTCTCTTTGAATTTGTGTTGTTTGATTTTTGTTCGTGTTTGTGTGTTCATTGTCGTTGATTCATGTTTGTTTTGGAGGCTCACTTCTTGTTTCATTTTTCACAAACCTCGGAAGGAATGGGAACCCCGGAAATTCCTACATAGGGCCCGGAAATTTTCGGACTCCCGACATTTGTCTCAGAAATTTTCACCCATTTCCAAGGTGCCCGCTCACAGAAGGCACCCCGGAAATTTGGGCGGAAATTTCCGGGGCAAATATCCGGGGTCCCGGAATATTCCGTGCCTTAAGCCCCGGAAATTTTCGGGGCTCGAGATTGACCGAAATCTTCTCCCAAATATCCAGCGTGCCCGCTCGCAGAAGGCACACCGGAAATTTGGGCGGAAATTCTGGCCCAAATCTCCGGCCCCCGGAATATTCCGGTTCTAATATCGGAAATTTCCGGTCCTCGCGGCTGGGGGCTATATAAAGGCGACGGGAGGGGCAGTTCCAGACTGTTTTCCTCCCCTCGCCTCCACTCCGCCCCCAAACGCAGCCGCCGCCTCCAAGTCGTCCGGGAGGCCCCTTTGCCTCCCCTCCTCATCCTCTGATTGCTCTTTGCGGATCAAGAGACCGCACATCCATTCCTCTCCCATGGATCCCGGTATGTGCTTCGTTTTCTCCGCAATCTAGGGCTATTGGTTGATTTGATCTCTTGTTACTTAATATTCCATATGTTATTGTGAGGAACGTCCATATACTAGTATCACACATGCCCTAGTGTTCCTCTCATTACATATCCTCATCGTTTCAGATTCCTGGTAGACCCCAGATTCAGATCTGATTCGAAAATTGCGAAGGCCGGAAATTTCCGCCCCAGGACCAGAATTTCCGCCCCCGGAAATTTCACCCGAGGCCGGAATTTCCGCCCTCCGGAATTTCCGCCCCGGACCGGAATTTCCGGCCTGCCCTGAATCTCTAACTGAGATCTATTCTTTCACTTCAACAAGCTGTGAGCCCCCGTTTTGATGAGTCTGAGGATATTGGGATGTCCTGGATGTCTGGCCCTCACTTGCTCACTGCCAACTTCCATGACTTTGCTGTCGAGCTCGGCTATCCGTTTGCTGGTCTTCACACTCCTCAGGGCAATCGCATGCATGTTCATGGGGTAGAGTATGAGAAGAACAAGTTGTTTGAGCTGTATGGGTCTACTGGTGTTATTGGTTCTGCAAAAGGTCTCTACCCCATCTATGACATCCTGTTGCGTATGTTCAGAGAGACTATTGCCCCGAGTGCGGGCAATAATGATGTTATTCGTGGTGGCCTGGTTAACCTCATGTACCACTCCTTCCTGACCTTCACTGAGGGTGACATGACTGATGCTGAGCACCACAATATTGATGTGATAGACTTCATCTTCAACGACATCCACTTTGCTCTCTTCAACCGCAAAGTGCCCCCTTATGCTCCTTACATCATGAAGCTCATCAAGTCTCGCTATCCTGCTGACCTCCGTGAGGACCTTGAGTTAGACTGTGATGAGCACAAGGATGTCATGCTATACAAGAAGGCCGCCCACACTTAGCAGGCTGCTCATGATGTTGGCGCCACGGGTCAGGGTCACCGTGATCCTCGCATGCGACCACCTCCTCCCGGCACCAAGAAGCGCTCGTGGATTGCTCGTGCCATTGAGAAGGTGTTGTGCATGAATGTGTGCATCCACAAGGAGAACTACAACGCCTATGTTGAGCGCCGCCACATCCTAGAGAACCAGCACACCATCATGACTGCTCTCAACATTCCAGATGTGCCAGCTTCTCCTCCTCCCAGGATTCCATACAAGAACTGGAACAACCGCGACGTTGACTGGGATCTCGGAGTGGATGATGATGAGGACATTGCGACGGCTAGCAAGGAGGAAGAAGAAGAAGATGATGACACCCATGCCTAGAATTTGCTCCATGGTACGTAGTGCTCTCTTTTCTCTTTTTGGTATCCTGATGCCAAATGGGGAGAAGATCTAGATGATTGCGGGGATTTGCTAGGGTGGGATTTCATTCTTCCTCGCCTTTTATCGTTTCGTGCGCGTCTTTTTGAACTTCGTTATTCGTGGATTTGCTTGTGTGAACTATTATTATTAGGAGGCATGCCTCCTATATATGCTATCTGTGGTGTTTTACTTTCCATCGCTTGCATTGTTAGTTTATTCCCTTACAAATACCAGTGTTGTCATCACTCACCAAAAAGGGGGAGATTGAAAGCTCATGATCCCTCTAATGATTTTGGTGATGATAACAACGCGGGTATCCTCTCTCTAACAATGTTGTTTGAGTCTTTGCAGCTATTAGCCAAGGTGATTATTGATTAATACATACAAAAGTTCAAAGAGGAGTTCTGAAAATTGGATTTATTGCCACCGGATTTTTCACCGTCTACACCGGAATTTCCGGTGCTTATGGGGCGGAATTTCCGGCCCATGCACCGGAATATTCCGGGCTCTCTGGGCATGTCAAAGGAATTGAGTTTTTCTCCCACTGCCAGCGCACAGAAGCTGGGGCGGATATTTGCACCGGAAATTTACGGGGCAAATTTCCGGCCCTCTGGTACTTAGCAGAAATTGGAGCTGTCCCAGTTGCCCGCGCACAGAGAGGGGGGCGGATTATTGGCCGGAAAATTCCGTGCTCGGATTATTCAAATATCCGGCCTCTGGTCCTTAGCCGTTTTCAGCGCGCGACTGCTGCCCGCGCACAGAGATGGGGGCGGAACATTGGGCGGAATTTTCCGCCCCCGAAAGATTCAAATTTCCTCCCCCCGGACTATTCAAATATCCGGCCAGGTCACACCGTAAATTTCCGGTATTAACACCGGAATATTCCGGCCCTGGCACACTGCAACGGTCAGAAATTGGAGGAGCCTATAAATAGTTGTCTTCTTCCTCTAGATAGTGAGTTCGTCCATTCCTCTCTCTCCTCCATTGTTGTAGAGCTCAAAACGCCCCGATCTCCCTCCTCCTCCAACCAAACTCGATGCCCTTCAAGGATCTCATGGAGGAGGACTAGATCTACCTTTCTACCAAGACAAAAATTGTATTCCCACACCATACCTCTTGGGATCTTGTAATCTCTTGGTTGCTTTGTCATCCAAGGGAAACCCTAGTGCTTGGCTTCCACCTTGTAGCAAGAAGCTTCGGATTGTTGAGAGCCTCCAACTCACTTGTGGAGTAGCCTCAACCACTTGTAAAGGTTTGGTCAACGCCTTCAAGTCGACCTCATAGTGGAAACGAGAATCTCCCTCACCGTAGAATCTCAAGGAGAACAAGGTGTGCACATCCGTGCTGTTGAGGAGCGCCTAGGTGTCTCCCCACCTCTCCAACGTAGACGTACTTCTTTCAAGAAGGAACTACGGGAAACATATCCTTGTCTCCGTGTTTTTCACTTGTGGTTATCTTGTGCCTTGCATTTACTTCCGTTGCTACTCGTTATTTGTCACATAAGGTGTCTACTTAGTTCCACATCTAGATAACCAAGTTATTATCTTTCCAAAGCCCCCACTAAAATTGAAAAAGGATTAAAATTTGTAGGTCACCTATTAACCCCTCCTAGTTGACCTTTGTGTACTTTCGACAGGTGGCGCTACGCTATTGGCCCGTACCTCTTTGCTAAATGTCTTAACACGGACCGTTAGATCGAGATCCTACGGTTCAGGGAGCTGGGGTTTCTCACCTTGCGGGCGGGCTGCCGGAAATGGCCGATGCGGCGACCGGCGGCGCAGATGGAGGACGGCGGAGGCGTTTCCGAGGACACTGAGGTACGGGAAAGGCACCACGAGGTGCGCCTCGATGCGACGAAGTTTATGGAGATGGTGGTGTGGTCTCCTGTTTCCTGGTACGGCGGCATCGAGCGGATGGAGCGCCTCGGGATTCCGGCGACCACGGGAATGGATGGCGCCAACGATTCCTTGCTCGAAAAAATCGATACAAAACATCAGGAGAGGAGCAGGGACAAGAGGAACCAGAGGGGTAAGAAAGGGGAGGAGATGTCTTACAGAGATGGCTGGAAACAGCGACGAACAACGACGGTTCAGTGCGGACTCCAGCGAAGAGTGGGAGGGATTTAAGTGGGAGTAAACGGCTCGGAGATTGATGGCTTGTAACGCCCGGAATCAAGAGGATTAAATCCTCCATTATTTGGAAGAAACGGAAGGGAGGGAGCCACAATATAATTTTTGTAACCATTTCAACATATTTTAGTTTTGAATTTTGAAAATTGAAATAATTCCTTAATAGTGATTAATGCGATTTTTAATTTAGAAAAATATAAAATATAAATACTTGTGAAATAAAATTTCAGTAGCTTTATAATGATCAAAAACTATTTTCCAAAACCAATTCATATTGTTTTCATCTTTTATAATTTTTAGAAATATGATGAAAACATGAATAGTTAAAAAAGAGGGTTAATTATAGAAATATGATTTAAATGATTTTAGAAAATATTTCTATGGTTCAAATTATTGTTTTCTAGGCCCTTTTAAAATGTTTTCAACATTTGAGAAATTCACTCATGGTATCTGATTAACAAAATCAAAATAGAGAATTTATAAATAAATTTTAAATTGAGGGTGAGTAAGAATGGAGAGATTTTCTCAAATGAAGATGTTGTTTTCCCAATTGAAAACATTGTTTTTTCCAAGGTACTTTAGTTGTTTTCATAACTCAAAAATATATATAGCACCTTATTGTTTTGTTTATTGTCATAATACTTGGAAAACAAATAGAAGTTATTATTAAAATATTTTATTCTCATCAAATATTTTTGAGGCTCAGAATTTTATTAAGGGTTATAAATCTTTGATTTTTGTTGCCATAAACTATTTTCAAAGTAATACTTGAATTGAAAACATTTTATGTAACAAAGTTTGCTAAAGATAAAATGGTTTTCTTTATCCAAGTAAAATTCATTTTGAGAGGGTTTTAGGGATTATGGAATATAGGTATAATTGGATTGGAAATTCTCAATTTCACTGAAAAATGTATTGTTTCCTTTTGTTTCTTGCTTCTCATTTGGTTTTGGGTGACTTGCATAACATGAAAACAAAAAGTTTAAATTTTTAGTGATTTTTAGACTTTGCAAAAATCAGGGATGTTACAGATGTAAGAAAGGGTATAAGGATCTATATTATTTAAAGAAGTGTTTGAATACTTCAAAAGGAATGAAATATAATTTATTGGTAAGAAAGGTGTTTCTCCGACTGAGTGTGTTCCTAGTGCACTTGATTGATCAAGAACACATAAAAAAACATAAGTCTCACCCAGTTGCCAATTAATTATATCTTTAAATATTATCGTAATAAATACTGATGTCAAATAAGCATCTTTTGGTGAACACGGAACAAAAGTTGCCATATCTATCTCAAGAAAGGTTCCAATTTTCTCATCCAAATATTCTGAGGGTCAGGCCAATTCCACCAAAAAACCTACATGGTGAACCTCTATGCTAAACCGAATCCGATATTTCTACCTTGCATTATTTTTTGAAAACCTAGCTCAAAACCATATATTTAACTGCTCAACTTAATCAAAAGCAATGGTAAACAACATGCACAATAAAAAAAATCATCAAACATATACAACTGTCGTGATCTCACCTTAAGCACTAAGTCTTAGATTAGCCCTTAACCTAACCCCATGCAAAATCCCCAAATCGGGTGCCCAGACGGGTAAACATACCTTAATTGCGAGCTTAATTCCATTGAGAACACGGAAACTCTGGTCTGTCCTCCATGCACCGATGGACTCCGCCACCACTCTCTCTATCGCTCGTGTCGTTGCCTACGAGCTCCCCGATGTCTACGCACGCTTCTATTCTTATATACGGTGTTGAGCCTCCAAGTGTAGAGATTTGTAGAATAGTAGAAGGTTTTCCTTAAGTGGATCCCAGAAGGTTTATCGAACTCAGGGAGGTAGAGGTCAAAGATATCCCTCTCAAGAAACCCTGCAATTAGGATACAAGGAGTCTCTTGTGTCCCCAACACACCTAATACAATTGTCAGTTGTATAGGTGCACTAGTTCGACAAAGAGATAGTGAAATACAAGTAATATGGATGATTATAAGTGGTAATTGCAATCTTAAATAAATATGGCAGCAAGCAAACATGTAGCAGAACTGGTTGTAAACGGTGTTTCAATGCTTAGAAACAAGGCCTAGGGATCATACTTTCACTAGTGGACACTCTCAATAATAATAACATAATTGAATACATAAATATCATCTCTTCACTATGCTACTCCAAACCACTCTCCGGTTGGATAATAAACACCAATACATTGTGTAGGGCAGGGCTACAAAAGCACACCTTAAAGTTGCATTCCCCACTAGGTAACCCCACACTGTCACCTTGAGACCTAGATGGTTCTAGACAAACACCACAATTTCATAGAGACGTCCCATACAAAATATAACTCATAATAAGCCACACACAGTATGCACACTGTCACCTTCACACCGTGGGACAAGGTGTCTCCGGAGTTCACATTAATAAAACCACTAGCATAATAGATGAAGAGTAACATCTACTTATTCAACTAGATTACAAAGCTCATGATCACATAAAGATCACACCATGGGAGAGAGAGATGAACCACATAGCTACCGGTAGATCCCTCGGCCTCGAGGGAGAACTACTCCCTCATCATCATGGGAGTCAGCAACGGCGATGAAGATGGCGGTGGAGGCGATGGAGATGGCTCCGGGGGCAATTCCCCGTCCCGGCAGGGTGCGGGAACAAAGATTTCTGTCCCCCAAAACTTGTCTTCGGTGAAGGCGGAGCTACAAAACTTTTCGTGGATGGAGGTTGATTCCTTTAGGGTTTTTTCGTCGGGGGGAATATATAGACGAAAGGGAAATGTCTGTGGGCGCCCGAGAGGCCCACACCACCTAGTAGAGAGGCCAGGGGCGCGCCACCCTATGGTGTGGCTACCTCGGAGCCACCTCCGGGTCTCCTCTGGACTCCGTTGACGTGTTGGAAAAAATAGGACCCTGGGATTTCGTTTCATCCAATTCCGAGAAAGGAAGCTTCTCCAAGAATACTTCAAAAGGAGGGATTTCGTTTCATCCAATTCCGATAATATTTTCAGAACAACTTTTCTGAAATAAAAAATAGCATAAAACAGGAATTGGCGCTATGGCATCTTGTCAATAGGTTAGTGCATGAAAACATCCGAAAAATGAAGGAAAACATGTGAAACATGTGGAAAACATAAATGCGTTGGATAGAAAATAAGCATGGAGCATCGAAAATTATAGATATGTTTGAGACATATCAAGCATCCCCAAGCTTAACTCCTGCTCGTGCTCAAGTAGGTAAGTGATAACAAAATAATTTTTGAGGTGACATGCAGCCAACACAACCTTGATCAATGTTATGTAAAGCATTTTTAGCCGAGATCATAGTACTCTAAACATAGGCATGATAGATACAATTTCAATAATGTAACTTAGCAACTATGTTTCAACATGAAATGTAACACACAAAAAACATCATGAATAATAATGCACTTGAAAGTTATACGTTTGTTTCGAGCATAAAAAACATAGCAAAGTGGTATTCCGCTTGTCCTTAAAGTGATAGCAAAACATAAATGCCAGGACACCTTCAAAGTTCAAGTGGTGACTACATACAAATAATTTGAGAACAAGTAATAAAATAATCATGAATCATTCAATAATAAATTTTGGGACTGATGCACATTGTACTTAGAATGACAACTATGATCTCTTAATTGGTGCATAAAGCTAGAAG
This sequence comes from Alopecurus myosuroides, assembly GCA_028641055.1. Lineage (NCBI taxonomy): Eukaryota > Viridiplantae > Streptophyta > Magnoliopsida > Poales > Poaceae > Alopecurus > Alopecurus myosuroides. The sequence continues at coordinate 141,964,913 of CM054059.1, forward strand.
ATTAAGACTCAACATAAAAGTAAAAGAAAGACCCTTCGCAGAGGGAAGCAGGGATTACTCATGTTCTAGAGCTTTTTATTTGATTAAAAGAGAGGTATTGAAAACAATTTTGAGAGAGGTGTATGTCTATGTCAACGAATGGTAAATAAACAATACATTAAGTCACAAGTTTACTAGACTTTACAAGAGCGATTCGCATTGAAGGACGTCCTTTCTACTGGGGTCAGTAGATCATCCTTCTTCTCTTTTGTTTACACACTTATGAACTTTACTTAACTGATAAATCGGGGGGAAAAGAGTGAAGAGAATTGTGAAGTAACCAAATTTGGGGCTGGGCACCCCGTTGCCAGCTCTTCTAGCGAATTGGATAAGCGGATGTGCCACTAGTCTAGCTGTGTAAAGTCTAATCAACAAGTGAAATAAAGACCATCTACCTATGTCCTCATGAGCTAAAACAGAGCACAAAACAAGTATAATTTTGAAGGTTTTAAAGGAAGCACATGAGAAATTTACTTTGGAGTGGCGGTTAAATACCACATATAGGTAGGTATGGTGGACACATTTGGAAAACTTCGGGTTTTGGGGAGTTGGATGTACGAGTAGAGCTCATACCCAGTACAGGTGAAGGCTAGCAAGAGACTGGGAGCGACCAACTAAGAGATCAATAATGGTCATAATCATGCATAGAGACAAAACATTATTAATCAAAGCATAAATGATATTACAAGTCAAAAACTAAATGATCATAGAGGCTAAAGTTGACTGGTTTGTAGTCATAACATGGCGCGAGCATGCGCCAACTCAACCCAAATAAAGCATTCGAAGGAGAATACCACAATATTATGCTTCGATATGATAAAACAACTCACGATTTCTTTCAATTGCACATTAAGCACTCTCAGCTATTTGAGACAAGTCATGCTACATCAATAACTACTACGCACATGATTAAAATAACATCTAACATGACATTATAAAGTCTAAGCCATGGTCTAGACAAGCTTTCCATTGCACCACTATAAGCATGAAATATTTTACTCTTCTCCAACATCCATCAACTTGTTTGAAACAACTCTCATAGATAATAATCATCAAAGACCAAAGAACTAATCATAAATAACTGAAGCGAACCAACAATCTTTGAACAAAATACGAGTGGAAAACAAGGGCTAAACGCAGTACTAGCAAAAAGTGAACACTCACTGAACAATAAGAGTATAAACTAGAGTGTTCTAAGCAATGAAAACGGAGCGTGTATCTCTCCAAACAAAATATGCTAGGATCCAACCATCTACAGCAAAGAAAACCAAACAAACTAAAAGCAAAAATAATTTACGCTCCAAGAATACCACATAATATATGAACCAATAAAAATATAGTGTCTTGAAAGAGGACCTGATATGTTTGTTGATGAAGAAGGGGGTGCCTTGGGCATCCCCAAGCTTTGATGCTTGTGTTTCTTGGATATTTCTTGGGGTGACATGGTGAACGGATAGTATGGGAACCTAGAGGGGGGGTGAATAGGTGCTACGGCCAATTTTAATTTTTCTTCAAATTAAAGCTTGCCACAAAGATAAATTCTCTAGATAACACAACTAAGGTGAATTTAACTATATGAAAAGAACAACGATAAATACAATACAAGTAAAGTAAAGGGGAGGGAACGAGGTAACCGCGATAACGGAAGCACACAGAGACACGATGTATTCCCGAGTTCCTCCTTGTTAAGGGAGTACGTCTCGTTGGAGGGGTGTGAGTTTCGCCACGAAGGCCTATTCAACGCCACAAAGGCCTCACCCTATTCTCCGATGAACCCCGCCACAAAGGCCTAGTCCACCTTCCACTATTGATCCCCGTTGAGGCGGGAATCGAGTCTTTTACAAACAAGTTTGGGGCACACACCCACAACCAAATTGGGGGCTCCCAACAATCACAAGAATCACCAAGAGTAGCAAGATGTCTAGGTTTCCCACACAAGGAAACCCTAGACTAGTTCCCCTCAAGCAAATGAGGGGGGAATGGAAAACTGGTTGGTGAAGACGTATATCGGGGCCTTCTCCTTCAATCCTCAAAAGATCAATACTTTTGGTGGGAGGGATTGGGAGATCTAGCAAGGTGGGTGAGCTCTAGCAATGGTAAGATCTATTATGAACGAGCTGACTCAAGGAAGAAGAAGGGGAGGGGTTATTTATACCCCTCACCCAATTTCTAGCCGTTTGAGCCATTCCTGCGAATCTCACACCGGAGACTCCAGTCTGAAAAGTTTCCGGACAACCTCAGACCGGAGACTCCGCACAGCCAAACCGGAGACTCTGTAAAGTCTCCGGACAGTCTGCAGAGTGATACCAGGGGGTAAAACCAGCTTCTCTTCGCGCAGGGGAAACATCAAGTTCGGAGACTCCGGACTGCCAGACCGGAGATTCTGGTGTAGCCGGAGACTTTGCGGAGTTTTCGCCTTTCCTTGTCTCCTTCGCGCAGAGTATGTCTAAGGTGAATTGAACACACTGGGGAAGGTGGAGACCGGAGACTCCGGTAAGTCTCCGGACACTCTCTGGAGTGGGTCCAGGGGTTGACACAACTTGCACAACTTTGGCTTTACGCAGGAAATTCTTCATACCAGAGACTCCGGTCCGGGAGACCTGAGACTCTGGCCTGGAATAAATTCGAACAACTTTAAATCATGGAGATATCTTTTGACCCTTTTTTGATAACTCACCACCATTTTTAATATAATCAAATGACCCTAAAAACATCAACATACATAAATATATACGTGTGTTGTTAACAAACACCTAAAACAAGATTTCGGCGCATTTGTGCTTTCAATATCCCCCTTTTTGGTGTTTGATGACAACACACATATTTTCAATGATAAGCATAGTTGGGTTTGGTTTGTAAAAAATAGACGGGCTTCCAAACAACAAAGTCAAGAGCTCCCCCTATGTTGTACAAACTAAGCCCACAAGCATAACAACAGTGACCAAAATAATTGCATGCATATGTAAGGTAAGTAAAGCAACAATATAGCACAAACAAGAGATTGCTTTACAAACATAGTCTCACCACACACAAATTTAAGGCCCACTAGTAAATAAACTCGAAATCAACTAAGATAAAGGGAACACAAGCCATAAAAGCAAATCAAGTCCAAAGACCTGTGTTCTGAGGCAAATCAAACCAACCCTTGCAAATACCGAGAAGTCTATAGCTACTTCTCCCCTTTTGGCATCGAGACACCAAAAAGGGGCAAAGAGCAACTAGACGAAACACAAAGATCAATCCTCCTCCTCATAGTCCTCATCATATCCATCTTGCTGATCCGTGCCTTCATCCTCATCACCCTCTTGATCACCTTCTTGATATTCCTCCTCTTATTCTTCAGTTTGCTCCTCTTCCTCAGTCCTTGGAGCCTTGCCACGGTTGTTGGAAGACGGAGCCAAGGTGACCTCTTCAAAGTCACCCCACAGAAACGAGGAGGTGTTCCATTCTTCATAGGACATGGTGATGGACTCGGGAGGAGGGTTAATGGAGCGGTAGTCACAATACTCACATTATCCTGAAGTTTGGTGAGCATGTTCTTCATCTCCCTCCTTTCCTTATAGGCCATGCGATTCTCCTTGTGAACAGTTATGGTCATGCACAAAATGTTGCGCTGGAACCACAAGAGCTTCTTCATCTCATGCCGAACCTCGTCCTTGCCCTGACGGCGAGAAGGAGGGTCGCCATTATTCCTCCTAGCCCTCGGAGCCTCAGTCCCATCATCACCCATAGGAGTGTCCTCATTTGAAGGCAAGTGAGAAGTAAGCACATAAAGAGTACCAACGACATGCTCTATATCACACACAAGTCCTAGGCACTGATCAAGAATGAGCTTCATAATATATGTAGCATAGACTGGAACCTTCTTGATCTCGATCATGGCAGAATAAATATCCTCCTTAATGAAGTTCATGACGTCAATCTCAAAGCCCTCACAGTCTGGACCCGCACGGTGGCACTTAAAAGCATGATAGAGCAAGTTAACTATCCCACCATGAATATCATCAACATTACCGGCCTTGGGAGGAATGTTGTTACAAAAGAGGCAGAGAAGGATGTTGTAGACTCGCTTCAAGTCCTTGGCGGTGCTTGTACTAGAGAGCTTTTCATACATAGGAGCCATCCTCTTCTTGTAAAAATCCACAACAGTAACATGCGTCCTTTTTCCCAAGTTGTTATCATGGAGAGGGTAACCAAGCAGCTCGGAGAGCCTAAGGATAGATGACTCACACTGGGACGCGGCCTGTCATCCAAGTCAAAGTGATGTCAGGATCATCCCCAAAAGTGACTGTGGCATAGAATTGTTGAACAGCCTTGGCGTTGTAGTTCTTCTAAATTCCCACAAGATGCTCTAGACCAAGTTTCTTATTTATCTAGATGGCTTCTTCAAAGTACTCCCTGCTGCCCAGTGCCTCTAAGTCAAGAACCTTCTGCAGAGAGACCGAATGATGCAGAGTGTTGTAAATCTCCCTCTAAATGAGCTCAGACTCTCTCCTCCAATAGTGAGGACACTCAGCAGTGCGAGTCACAGTGAAGAAAGGCTGGGCTCTCATCACCCTATATTATTTCTTTCTCATCTTCTTCACGGTAGTGACCCTATCAAACATGGCCTTCTTCGCCAATTCACGTCTTTGGTTCTCTTGGATAGCTTCTTCACGGTTATGCTCATCTTCAACAGTCCTATGCTGAGCAACTCTCCCAGTGACAAGGTAATTTCGAGAGTGAGCACGTTACTTCCTCGCTTTGACATGAGGGTTGGAGGAGGATGACTTAGTCCTTTTCCCCGAAAAAACAACCAAATAGCAACAAAAAATAGCAGTAGAAGAGCATGCATGTCCATGAGCCAAAGGAAGAAATTAGCAAAAGATTTTGGGCACAATTCTCCGTTTCTACACCGGAGTCCACGGTCTGGAGACCGGAACCTCCAGACACACCAGAGTATCTGGTCCTCCGGTCTTGCAACAGATCTACGAGTGTACACTCAAGAAAATTGTGCACTAAGAATCTAGTGAAGGTTTCTAGAGTTCAAATAACGCCTATTGAGTTTCTACAACAAGGGGCAAGGGCTAATATCTCCCAAAAAAATCATCTAGAGAAAAACCTAGATGCAAAAGAGGAAAAATGGGGGGAGGGGGGAGATACCACCCCGGTCGTCCATGAGGAGCTTCTGGAGGGGAACCTCGAGGAGGAGTGGAGGGGGCCCGGCGGAGGCGGATTCCGGTGGCGGAGAGGCAGCCAGAGGGGCTCCAGGTGATGGAGGCGGCACAGGAGGAAGTTGGGGGTTGGGGTGGATGAAGGGGAATGAGGAAACCCTTCCACCCCGATCCCCTTTATTTTCTGCGGAAACCGCCAGACCGGAGTCTCCTGTGAACCGGAATCTCCGTGCTTAGGCCAGACTTTGGTCAGACCGGAGTCTCCGGACCCAAAGCTCCATAAATTCCCAGATTTTTGTGGGGACATTCATGTGGCTATAAAGCTTGATTTTTAAGAAGGTTTTGGCTCGGGACAAGAAGAACCAAATAGGGATGGTATTTTACACTCAAACTTTGCAAGATCCAAACAACTAAACGCCAAAATTTGAGTGTGTTTCCCATAAAACCAACTAAACTCAAAAGAATAGAAAGAAGTCAAATAAAATCCAAATAAGAACCAAATAAGAACCAACTCTTGAAGAGAAGAGGTTGGTGGCCTAAGCCACCATGTAAGAGATCCTGGTATGACACCGCGGATATATATCTTGAGTGCATTGCCAATTCTCGACATTGAAGCTCACAATTGAACATTAGAAATAGAGAAATAACAATGAATTTTTTCTTTGGGCATAATGGGGGGAGGTAGAACCCAATGTGTTAGGATAACACTCCCCCTATGTTCATGCCTACACCTAAACCCAAACACGTATCAACTATAGGGGTGTGTGCAAGATCCTCAAGTCAAACTCCTTGAATCGATGATATCGAGCACCGGAAGAGCCGGCAGCTTGGTCGTTTGGTGGGGGGGCTCTCCTCGCCCGTGGAGTAGAGACCCGGACAGTTTGGGTGGCCGGGTTGGGAGAACTCATCCTTGTATCTAGAACTTCGATCTCCTCGTCTACTGGTTCCGATGAGGAAGGAGATCCGGCAGCTCGGGGAAGTGGATTGTTCAGAGGGCCTTGTTCCTGGTTATTCGCTGTATCATCGCCAGTCGCGGCGTCTGCATTGCCAGTCGGTTTTTCCGCCTGATGGTTATCTGCTTCTATATTTTCCGGGTCACTGACGACGGCTTGAGCGCTAAAAGAAGGATGAGAAAAAGCGGTTATTAGTGATGATGGTGGCTTGAGTGGAAATTTGTTAGGCGTAAAAGGAAATCATGTAGCGTAAACTTACCCGGCGTTCACGGTGTAATCAGGCGGGAGCTCGCCGCTGGAAGCGGATGAAGTCGCCACGGGAATTACCAACGGGACCCGGAACTGCCCGGCACGTGGATGGTTAGGAGAAGGGTGGCGTTGAGGAGAGTCGGAAGGACGAGGCGGAGGAGCGCCGCCACGAGCAACTGAGGAAATAGAGATGCCCGGGTTAAGGGGATCTTCACCCGGGGAACTCCGAGTTACTCTGCGTTTGGCTGGGGAGGAGTCCTTCAAGCACGACGAATTTGATAATTGATGGTTAAGTCGTCGCATTGCGTCAAAGGAGTAAGGTTCAGAGGATAACGAGGAAAAAGGAACCTTGGACACGGCTCCTCTGGCTTTCCTTTTGGCTCCAACTGTTATTTCTTGGTCTGATTCAGTTGCCTCCGGGTCATCCTCGTTGGCCTCGCCTTCGTCCTCCAATCCTGCGAATCGGGTGTGTGTTAGTTGGAGAAAAGGTAAACGAAAGGGAAGTATTACAAGTAAAGATATACAGATCCTGTGCAAATACCTTCACTACCATCAGCCGGCTCGTCCTCATCTTCCGGGTCTCTGGAAGGGGGGAAGGGTTCAACTCTCCAGAAAGGGTCATCAGCCTAAGACAAAGGAATGAGACTAAGGGTTAGAAGCTGCATCGAGTCAAGATGCGGAAGTAAGTTATGGATATCAGGTATTACCGCTGGAGCCGGGTTGTCCCGAGTAAACGGGGGTAACCCGGTGATGCCCTTTATCACCTCCAGCTTCTCCGTTAAGAAGCCCTTGATGGTTTTGTTAGTATCGCCGGCTGCAAAGCTTTTGGTGGAGTATCGGAGCGTATCTGTGGTGTGCCCCGAGTACTCGCACATCAGTTTGGTGCGAACGGAGTTGGGTTGGATCCGGAAATCAACCCATGTTTTTATTAAATTGAGCCCGAGGAGGCCTTGGGCTGAGAGAATGGCCATCTTGGTTAGCAAGGGAAGGATTGTCTCCCTATCCGAATCTGATGCAAAGGCACTGAAAGACTCGGAGGGCTCGAGGGGAGTCTCTGAGTAACCCGGCAGCTTCTTTTCACTGTCAGGGGAGGTATCGCGGCAATAAAAGAAGGACAATTGCCAGTGTTTGACGTGGGAGTGTAGGTTGAGGGTTGGCATCAGAGAATTCCTGCGGCGCTGGATGGATACCCCGCCACAGGTTAGGAGCGCTCCGTCGCCGCTTTCGCGGCACGGCTTGCATTGGAATAACTCAACGAAGAGAGTTAAACTCGGCGGCATGCACAAGTACGACTCAGAAAGAACGATGAAGTGGGTGATGTTCAACATAGAGTTAGGCCCTATGTCGAACATTCGGAGTCCATAGTGATCTAAGACCTCCCTAAAGAAAGGGTGACCCGGAGGATGGAATCCCCGGGTCACGTGCTCTACGAAGCAGATTACCTCGCTTTCTGCGGGAGTGGGCCGGGTCTCGTTGCCCGGCGCCCTCCAGTGAATGTCCTTCTGAGAAGGGAGAATTCCTAATTCGGCTAGCTCCTCCAGCTTGGCTTTCGTAGTTGTGGAACGCCCCCAGTTGGCGGATATGGTTTGGGTATTTCTCGCCTGAGTCGGTTGTTTTCCTTGTCGTTTGGGAGCCATGGGATCAACCTGCAAAGCACAAGAAAAAGGGGCGTATGAAATAAGACCCGGGAGTGTTGAAGTATCCGAGTGTAAGGTGTCAAGTAAGTATGAAGCTGAGAATTATCCGGGTATCATGCTATGGAGCGGAAATTACAAAGTATCCGGGTGTTGAGTGCCACTATGGAAATTATAGGTCACTTACGTGTGGAAAAGCATTTGGGGTCGATGGGTGGTTGCCCATGTATCTATTGCAAGTAAAGTAGCTGGAAAAGGAGGATTTTCCGGGTGTTAATGCAGAGAGCGGAAAATCGAGGAGGAACGGATCTAGATGGGAAAGTTTGCGAGCGATCCTACAGGAATGTTGATGGTTAATATTGGTAGGGGATGAGTTGCGACTATATAGCAGGTGGTTAAAAGAGTTGGTGGATGTTGAATCGATCTAATTTGATGTAATCGGAAGAATGGTTCACGGGTTGACCTAGATCCGATCCTGGTTGAAATTGGAAAAATTGCAAGGATAAATTAGGCAGATATAAGAGGCTTACTAAAGAGATTGAGGTTTGGAAGCGACGGTGTTGGGCGGCGTGGCTCGAATGCCCCTTCACGATTCTTGGCGAGAGGAATGAAGGTGTGATGGCGGAGCTTGGCGGCGGCGCGGGACGGCTTGAGGGCGAGCGCGGCTGGAAGCAATTTCGCTTTGATGGTGTGCGTGAGCCTCTGGCGGCGGAGCTGCGAGGAAGCAAGGAGCAAGGGGAGAAAGGGGAAGTTGAGGCGTGGTGACGAATTTAGGGTTACCCTCTGAGTGTTATTTATAGAGTAAGGGTGAGCTTATCCCGATGGCCAGAAGCCGGAAATCGTGGGGTGACGGTTGTTCGCGTGGATTTTGCGAGATATGCGCTAAATATTGAGCAGGGCATCTGGATAAAAGAAAGAAGGAGGTTAACCCCGGGATATCAGGATTGATTATCGAGCATGGGATCCTGGCATTTTTATTATGATTTGGACCTGGAAATTTGAGCCAAAGTGTTCGGAGGAAAAACCCGGGTTATTATATGGCCACCATGGAGTAAGGCCTAGCTGAATATCAAAACATCTTAACCCGGCCTCTATATGCCCGTACGTTTGATATCTTTTGCAGGGACTAGCAAGCGCTTCAAGGAGGATCCATGAAGCCCAGGCTATTCTGGGGACTACTGACGAGGGGACGATAACCCGGTATGCCCAACTCCAAGGAGTAACCCGGCCCAAAGGACGGTGCGTAGGGCCCGGCTAAGGATAAGGAAATCTGTGAAGGCCCAAACTTGTAGGCCCAGTAACCCGGATTGTGGGTTATGGTAGGAGAAAGTTAGGGTTTGTGCGCCGGGTCCGGGTAGGATTCAGGATGCGCCTTGGAGAATAAGCCAGGGGGTGCGGGTGCTTTATAAACCAACCTCCAGGTCTAGTCTAGGCAGAGATCTAAGAACCCTAGCAATATCGTGTGATATCGAGCATCAAGTGTAATCCCAGAGTTGAGTTACTATATCAAGATCGGAGACTCGGCGACTTTGATTGCCGGCTACCAGATCGAATTGCACTATGTTCCCCTCTGAGCTAAACCCTCTCCCAAACGCATGTGTCGTCTTGCCCCAAGATCAGTTACCCCAGGTAACATCTGCCGTGATTATCCCACGACAGTCCTAAAAAACATGAATCTTGCATCATCAAGAGGCTTCGTGAAGATGTCCATGAGATTATCCTTGGTTGGGACATATGCTAGCTCAATATCACCTCTTCCCACATGATCCCGGATGAAATGATGACGAATCTCAATATTCTTCGTCCTTGTGTGTTGCACGGGGTTGTGGGCGATCTTGATGGCACTTTCGTTTTCACACATGGGTGGCACCTTATCCAAGTGAACATCATACTCTTTGAGGTTTTGTCTCATCCATAGCAATTGGGTGCAAGCACTAGCGGCCGCCACATACTCGTCTTCGGCGGTGGAGAGAGATATACCATTTTGCTTCATGGAAGACCAACTCACCAAAGACCTACCAAGAAATTGGCAAGCCCTGGAAGTTGATTTCCTATCATCTTGATCACCGGCCCAATCCAAGTCCGTGTACCCCTTGAGAGAAAATTGTTCCCCCTTTGGGTACCACAAACCAAACCTTGAGGTATGAACCAAATACCAAAAGATCATATGGACCGCCACCAAGTGGCTTTCCTTAGAGGCCATTTGATACCTTGCACACACACCTACACTCAAAATGATATCGGGCCTAGATGCACAAAGTTAAAGAAAGAATGAATCATAGAACGATACAACTTTTGGTCCATATCTTTACCGTCCGGATTGCACTTGAGGTGGCATTTGACTTGCATAGGAGATGGCTTCTGTTTTGCACCTTGGAGATTAAACCTCTTGAGCATGTCTTGGGTATACTTGGCTTGAGATATGAAAGTCCCACGGGACAATTGCTTGATTTCAAAACCAAGAAAGAATCTATCCTCTCCCATCATCGACATCTCAAACCTATCAGTCATAAGCTTCAAGAACTCATTATTAAAAGGTATGGAATCAAGGCGAGCCACGGGAGCATAGGTTTCATAAAAGTCAATGCCTTCAACTTGACTGTAACCTTGAGCCACCAATCTTGCTTTGTTCCTTATGACAATACCATGATCATCTTGCTTATTGAATATCCACTTAGTGCCAATAACATTGTGGCAATTCTTTGGTTTCTCAACTAGCTTCCAAACTTTGTTGCGCTCAAAGTTATTGAGCTCACGATGCATAGCTTCCAACCAATTCGAGTCCTCAAGAGCTTCAAATACTTTCTGTGGTTCCACCATGGATATGTGAGCTTGATGCTCACAAAAATGTGCCAATTTCCTTTTAGTGGATTTTCTTGTTTGAACATCATTCAACACCTTGTCATTGAATGCATCAATACGCTTCAAGGCTCTTCTAATCTTTCTTGCATGAAGGGCTTCGATCTCCTCATTATTGCGAGGAGGAATCACTTTATCATCTTGATCATTTGGGTCCCCGTCTTGACCGGTTTGTTGGCCTTGATCATCACCATCATCATCAACACTTGCTTCAACTTGTGGAGAGGAGGACGTAGCAGGTTGATCTTGTCTTTGACCTTGACTAGCTTGAATAGCAGGAGTGGTTGGATCTTTCATAGTAACTTGGTCAACGAGAGGAGGGTCTTGAGCTTGTTCTTGGTTAGGTGCATCACTTAGCTCTTTGGCTTGTTCTTCTATTGTAGAGGTGGGCTCCACTTGGGTAGAGCATAGTTCTTCTCGAGTTGCCATAAAGTGTCCCTTAATGGGGCGGAAAAATACCACACTCATCCTTCCTATGGCTTCTTGAGGCATTTGAACATCTACATTAGAAACATGAAATTGCGCCACTTGGGAGCCACCATTTTCCTTGAAAACTACACTATACGATTCTATGACTATCCGCGAGGTTTTGTTAAAGACTCTATAAGTGTGGGATTCAGCACCGTAACCAACAAATATACCCTCAATAGTTTTAGATTGGAATTTAGACAACCAAACACCCTTTATCAAATAGAAACACTTACAACCGAAGACACGGAAGTAGGATATGTTGGGTTTGTTGCAGGTGAGGATTTCATATGGAGTCTTCACTGAGACCTTGCGAATGTAGAGACGGTTGGAGTAGTGGAATGCGGTAGATATGGCTTCGGCCCATAAATATTGGGAAGAAGAATACTCCGCCAACATGGTCCTTGCCATATATAATAGAGTTTGATTCTTCCTTTCGGCTACACCATTTTGTTGAGGGGTATATGTAGCAGAATATTGATGACGAATACCCTCTTCACTAAGGAATTCATTTAGAGTGTAGTTCTTGAACTTGGTGCCATTGTCACTCCGAATAGCCATGATTGGAACATTGTGTTGACGTTGCACTTGATTGCAGAAGTCGATGATGGTTTGTTGGGTCTCACTCTTCAACTTGAAGAAATAGACCCAAGTGTATCTTGAATAGTCATTGACAATCAGCAAGCAATACTTCTTGCCTCTAAGACTAGCCTCGGGCACGCCACCAAAGAGATCAACATGGAGACGCTCCAAGATCCTCTTTTATGAGATAATGGTATTGACCTTATGGGAGGCATCATGCATATTTCCTTCAACACACGACCTACAAACACGATCTTTAGAAAGGGAAACATTTTTTTTGTCCGAGGATTAGGCCACCTTTGTGAAGACTTTGCAAAGTTCTCATGTTGGCATGGGATAGGCGGCGGTGCCACAACCATCCCACATCCGAAAGACATATCGCTTGAGAGTTGGTAGAATTCGAAAAGTCCACCACAAACAACTCATTTTCGACATGTCCCACGTATGCGACGTCTAGGGTCTTGCTCCTCAAAAGGACCACAATATCAGGAGCAAAGAAGACAGACAAACCCATCTTCCCTAAGGAATGAACTGAAAGTAAATTGTAACCAAGGGATTCGACAAGCATGACATCAACAATAGTGATATCCGGAGCAATCACAAACTTGTCGAAACCCGTTACCTTAGACTTGGACTTATCTCCATAAGTGACGGTTGCATCATTTGTATTTGGGCGCAACTCTGTCACAAGTTCTTTGCTTCCGGTCATATAAATAGTGCATCCACTATCAATTATCCATTTAGACCCACCGGAAGCATAGTCCTGCAAGAAATCATTTACTAGAGTTAGGACCCGAGAAGGGTCCCCTCATGTTAGCAACAAGGGTCTTTGGAACCCAAATAGTATAGTCAATGAAACCCTCAATTGGACCAACATATTTAGCTTTCACAATACCATAATATTCAACATATAAGAAATGGTGTGGATTGTTAGTTCCCGCGGGGTTGCTACGAGTAGTGTCGTCCCTAATGACAATACCACTCGAAGCAACAATCTTCTTAGCTTGTGCGGGCTTGGGCTTGTTCTTGTTCTTCTTCTTGGGAACATATCCAAGACATTTCTTGCCCACTTGTGGTTTAGGAGCAACCACTTGTGGCTTGGGAGCAACTTATGGCTTAGAAACCACAACCTTCTCAACATACGAGCTCTTTCCCTTGAGCCTTACTAGCTCTTCCTTCAACCTAGCATTCTCCTCAATTTGCATGATCACAAGAAGAAGTAGAGGTACTATGCACATTGAATTGATTGAGTTGAGTTTGAAGTTGTTCATGTGACTCTTTGAGGGTAGAGTGTTCAGTCTCCAAGGCCTTGTGAGCCTCTCTAGATCCTTGGTTAGTTTATCATGACCAACCCCAAACTCAACCTTACCCTTTCTAGCCTTTTTATATTTAGAAATTGCAAGGTCACGTTCTTTAGTGATATTAGAAACTAGTTTATTATGTGACTCTTCAATAGTCTCAAGTTCCTCCTCAAGAGAAACTCGACCTTCATGCTCTTCCTCAAGAGTCATAGAGAGAGATGCCTTTTCATCCGCATCCCTCCTTTCAATCTCACCTTTATTCTCAAGAGCTTCACGGGCCTCTCCCAGTTGTCTCATGAGGAGATCAAAGTACCTCTTGGTCTCACCTTGCACGTTAGACTTGAAACGTTCCAAACATGCAATTTCATCTTCTACACTAGGACTAGCAATGTTATTCATTTCATTTGGAGTCTTAGAGATGATAGAAGGTGATACCTCCGAGGCCTTAGCCATGAAGAATTTGGCGGAAGGTTGAGGAAGATTCTCATTGGGGGATTCGAAAAGAGATGAGGAATATGAAGTTGATGCAATAGCAAGAGCAGCCACTTCACTTGTCGATTCTTCTCCTTCATCACTTCCGTAATCATACTCCTCTTGATTCACTAGCACAAACTTGGCAAGAGGCTTCTTGTTGAAAGGTTTCTTCTTGAAGTGAGGTTTCTTGTAAGCAACCTTTGATTTGTCCTTGCGAATAAGATTGCCTCCATGGTGTTCCCTATTTTCATATGGGCAATCCGCAATGAAATGGTGCTTGTCTTGACAATTGAAGCAAGATCTCACTTTTTGAGTCCCTTCCTTGCCATATCTAGACTTGGTCAACAAATTCCTTGGACTTGGGAGGATTCTTCCAAAACTTCTACACGACAAGAGCAATGACATCCTTAAGCCCGGGGTCATATTCTTGAACCTTCAAAGGGGCCAAGTCCTTAATGCATGTTTCTTGATGATCAACCTCCCTTGACACCACCTTGGCCTTCAAAGAAATAAAGGCTCCTTTGTGCATTCCCATGGCTCGAGCACTATTGTCAAGAGCATTCTTTGTTTGCACTTGGAAGGAGCAAATCTCTTGCATGACTTGAGTTGAGGTCATAGTTGGATAGTGATGTCTTCCTTGAAGACTCTTCAAGTCCGCGGGCTCAAAAGGCATGAGAGCACTCACGTAATTCCTATTGATCCAAGCATCATCAATATAGGTGGCACCAACATTATTGAATGTGGTGGCAAGAGTCTTGAGCCTCCGTTACATGTCTTCATGGTTCTCACCATCATGCATATAGAATCCTTCAGCTTCATTGCTCAAGTTATCATACCTATTCCTCTTCATGCTTTCATTGCCCATAAACATGACGATAAGAGCATCCCATGTTTCTTTGGCGGTGGAATATTATTGAAGATGATGCATGTGGTTTGGACCCACCAATTGTTGAATAATGGACAAGGCGGTGTAGTTGAGTTGAAAATCTACGGCTTCTCTTCTTGTCAAGTTCTTGGCGTCACGAGGCTTGTATCCATCTCGAGTGATCCTCCAAAGCTCAATACAAGAAGAGTTTAAGTGAGTTTCCATATAATATTTCCAATCACCAAAATAATGTGTATCAAGTTTAGGAGGTTCTCCTCTAGGAATTGTATGAGCGTCTTGGCCAGGAGGATCGGGAGAGTAGTGTCCTTCGACGGAGTGGTAGTCTCGTTTCCCTTCCGTACCCTTATCGGTGGAGTTCTTAAGAGGATCACTTTTAGTTTTTTCACCATTAACCCCATCTTTAGCACCCCCCCCCCGGAATTTCTTCCGAAGAAGATGATGTGGAAGTCTCCGATTCCTTGACTTTCATGAGTTGCAACAAGAGAGTTCGCAACTCGTCGATTTTGCCATCAATGGATGAGTTCAAGGAATTTTGTAACTCCTTGAGATCATCCATAGTGACATGTGCCACGGGATCGGTGACTACCGTATCACTGGCCATACTAAAACTCTTAGGAGGTTAAGCCAAAATAAGAGCCGAGACTATGATACCAATTAAACGGATAGTATATGCACCTAGAGGGGGTGAATAGCTTCTACGACCAATTTTAATTTGTCTTCAAATTAAAGCTTGACACAAAGGTAAATTATCTAGATAATGCAACAAAGGTGAATTTACCTATATGACATGAACAACGATAAATACAATACAAGTAAAGTAAATCGGAGGGAACGAGGTAACCGATAACGGAAGCACGCAAAGACACTATGTATTCCCGAGTTTCTCCTTGTTAAGGGAGAGTGTATCGTTGGAGGGGTGTGAGTTTCGCCACGAAGGCCTACTCAACGCCACAAAGTGTTGGGAATATGACCTAGAGGCAATCATGTATGATGTAATTTCCAATGTATTCATAAAGTTATTAAGTTGTCCTTGTTTTGAACATCTGATATATATCATTGAATATGTGATTCAATTGTGGAACTATACTTTCATGTTGTTAATGCTAAATTGTCCTTGGTCATTAAGATTGTGCTGGACACACAACCTAGACTAATGTGAGTGTTGGCTGATGACTCGGTTCCACTTGTCGTGGTCATGGAGATGTCATTCCAACTTTCACAGATTCGACTAAAGAGTTTAGCAAGTCGGAGTGACCCATATTGAGATGCAACGAGTAAGTCGTCATTTGCATGTCTCAATCAATGTAATCCTTAGACCTGAGGTTGTCGCACAATCCGAGTTGTGGATCACCGGCTTAGGTTCTGTCAAAGGTTGTTCCGTGACAAGGCAGTTATAAAGGCAGACTTCAGGTCGAATGAGAAGCAAGCTGCGTGATGTGGATAATCAAGATTGGATTTTGCCCCTCCGACTGGAGAGATATTCTCTGGGCTCTCTCGAGTGATATGATTCTGGAAGCATGTCCATGCGCGACTTGGTCTATTGACTAAGAGTTAGTCAGATGAATCATGTATCACCGACCGAGAAGAGAGTTGAGCTATTTAAGGGATGACGATAATTTGCCTATAGTTTGACAAGGTATATCGTGACGCAAAAGAGACTCAAATGAAAGTCACATCGGAAGGTATGTAGTCATGACTCTATGGCACTTGGGAGTTGGCACGTTCTGCTAGGAGCCGATACCAGTTGATCGATTGGGAGTCTGACTCCAATCGTGTCCAAGTCGCCATGAGCCTACAGGGTCACACACTTAAGAACGGGAGCAAGTATATTGGTCGGGTTGGACCCGAATCGGAAATAGACTAAATTAGTGAGTTGGACTCATGGAGTGAATGGGCCACAAGCGTTGTGCAGCCCACTCCCACTCGCTATATAAACAGGGGCGCAGGTTTCCCAACGAGCACAAGTTTCCACTCCCATGCGTTGGGAACCCTAGCCCCACTCAGTCCAGCCGCCGCACCGGACCTAGCAGTCCGTCGTCGGAGCTCCTCCTCGTGCATGTGGATACCGGCAGAGGTACTATACATTCAGCACTTCGACGATCGCGGGATTGGATCGGCTGGATCGGATCGTGGTATTACACTGCATCGACGTGCTTCTTCGATAATCCGCATCTGCGCGTCTAGTGGTAATCCTCGTGGCCTTCTACCTCGGCTAGATCTTGGGAGTACTGCGTAAAAAAGTTTTTGTTTATCTCTATGTGTTCCAACACAAATGCCTCACCATATGCTCCGATGAACCCCTCCACAAAGGCCTAGTCTACCTTCCACTATTGATCCCCTTTGAGGCGGTAATCGAGTCCTTTACAGGAAATTTTGGGGCACACACCCACAACCAAATTGGGGGCTCCCAACAATCACAAGAATCACCAAGAGTAGCAAGATGTCTAGGTTTTCCACACAAGGAAACCTTAGAATAGTTCCCCTTAAGCAAATGAGGGGGAATGGAAAACCAGTTGGTGAAGACGTAGATCGGGGCCTTCCTTCAATCCTCCGAAGATCAACACTTTTGGTGGGAGGGATTGGGAGATCTAGCAAGATGGGTGAGCTCTATCAATGATGGGGTCTATTCTGGACGAGCTGGCTCAAGGAAGAAGAAGGTGAGGGGGTATTTATACCCCTCACCCAGTTTCTAGCCATTTGAGCCATTCCCGTGAATTTCACACTGGAGATTCCGGTGTTAAAACCGGAGACTGCGGTCTGAAAAGTTTCCGGACAACCTTAGATCGGGGACTCCGCACATCTAGACCCGAGACTCTGTAAAGTCTCCGGAGTGATACCAGGGGGTGACACCAGCTTCCCTTTGCGCAGGGGAAACATCAAGTCCAGAGACTCCGGACTACCAAACCGGAGATTCCGTTGTAGCTGGAGACTCTGCGGAGTTTCCGCCATTTTCTTGTCTCCTTCTCGTAGAGTATATGTGAGGTTAATTGAACACACTGGGGCAGGCGGAGACCCGAGACTCTGGTAAGTCTCCGGACACTCTCCGGAGTGGGGTCCAGGGGGTGACATCACTTGCACAGCTCTGGCTTTACGCAGGAAATTCTTCATACCGGAGACTCCGGCCAGGAATAAATTCCAGCAACTTTAAATCATGGAGATCTCTTTTGACCCTTTTTGGATAACTCACCACCATTTGTAATATAATCAAATGACCCCGAAAACATCAACACACATAAATATATACTTGTGTTGTTAACAAACACCCAAAACAAGATTTTGGCGCATTTGCGCTTTCACATGGGCATTCCAAAGATTGAGCTTTTTCCATCCTTCATCTCATCATATCATTCTTCTCTCCCTACACTTGAAAACTTCCTTCATACAAAACTTCTCACAATTTTCATTTGCAATGTTAGTGTAATCAAAATAATAAATCCACTTTGGTTCAGTTTCAACACAAGTCTAACACCCATTAAAACATTAGCTATTGTTACAACTTCTTTTAAAGCTCCCCCCCTCCCCCCGAAATATCAACAAAAGAAAGAGATTAAGACGCAAATGCAAATATTGGCAGAAATCTGTCAGAATAGAACAATAGGTAAATATCAATTTTTAAAAATATCTTGTTGCTCAAATCAAAAAGTGCAAAATACTGAAAGTTAGATAATAACCTGGGGCATGTGCACAAAAAATTTCAGATCAATTCGACGTTCTGGCTGAGAGAATTAATTTTTTTGGTGGCAGCACAGAATCTGTTTCAGGACAGCAACTTCCCCAAATCTTACTTCTTCCCTATTAGAGGCTACTCTTGGCACAAAAACAAAATAAAAAGGATAAGGAGAGGTTTCTACAGAGGTAACAACTTCCATGAATCAATGAAAACAAAAGGAAACCGAAAGCAAAAATATAATGGGTTGTCTCCCAAAAGAGCTTTTCTTTAAAGCCTTTTAGCTAGGCATGATAATTTGAGAAGTTGCTCACATAAGAAATAAGAATTGAAGAATAATAAGAGAGCATCAAGAATGAAATATGAAACACTTTAAGTATAACCCACTTCCTATGAAAAACAATTTTGTAAAGAAACAAGTCATGAAAGCACAAAGCAACAAGCATAAGGAAAAAAAACAAGTGCAACTTCAGAATTTCCAACATATACAGGGGAAACTTAATGTTGTTGAGATGCATAAAACTATGTTTCCCTCTCTCATAATAACTTTCAGTAGCATCATGAATAAAATTAACAATATAACTATGACATAAAACATTCTTATCATGAGCCACATGCAAAAAAGAATTAATACTCTCCACATAAGCATAGTCATTCCTATTAATAGTATTGGGAGTAGGATCATCAGAAAGAACTCGAACATGATAGATTTTTTTATATTATAGAGATGGTTTTGGGTAATCCCTCGATAAGCATGACAAGTTTCATGAGGATAATTGTGATTATATCCTATGTCATAGTATTCTTTATAATAATTATCAAAGACTGAAGGCATAGTATCATCATAAGCAATAGAATAGTTATCTTCCAAAGTGTGTTCATTTGTAAACATATCATCATTTTTACTAGAAAGAGATGTATCAAACATATAATCATCAGTAGCAAAAGGATTTTCAAACACATCATCCACAAGCTTAGAGCTTTCTATATCATCATTGGAAAGAACATGGATAGTACTAATAGTACATCAATTATTAACATCATCATTTTCAGAATTGGTACCAAAGATATTTTCAATATAAAAAATAGTTTTCTTCTCCCAATCATGATCACTATTATAAGTAACATGCATAGGATAATCATCGAGTTCAAACTCATTAGCAACAACTATAATAGGAGCAACATTCTTAGGGGAAGATACCGTTTCCCCTCTCCTTCTACTCCTCCTCTTCTTCTTCTTCTTCTTCTTCTTCTTCTTCCCCTCTTTAGGAGGGAAAGGCTTGAAAGGAAGCTTCTCCACATACCCTGGTTTATTGTCAGAAACAATAGAAGAAACTTTGGATGATTCCTCCTTTTCATTAATAAGAGCAAAACACACAATAGTCCTGTCATATTTTAGTAAAGTCTCATCTTTTATAATATTTTGTATGTAAGTATTTGTGTGGAAATTATCAACACAATAAATATGAAATCCATGCAGGACGATATTCATTTCAAAAGCACTCATATCTACCAAAGAAGTTTTTCTTGATAACTCTTCACACCCAAAAATAATGAAAGTTCATCATACTGATGAGGAGTGATCATGTCATCACAATACAAACTTGCATTACTCATTGGATTCAAAAGGCTATTATCATAGCCTGAGCATTGAAAATTGAAATGACCCACTTTATAGCAAAGTTCACAGATAAAAGGATAGAGGGCACATACTTTTTCACCAAGATCATTTAGATCCCTGTCCCACGTTCTAGTTTTTTAATTCCTGTGATGGGTACAATATTCTTCTTCGAGTTGATTCTTTTCACAAGGTCTAAGTGCTCCACAAAAATTAACATGCTTATAAAAAATAGTACTTTCAGAAGTTTGAGCATGTTCATTGCGATCATTAATAACAATTTAATTTTTCATGCAAGTGTCTTAAAAAGGTTTGTGATACATGTCCCAATTTCTTTAGGAACATTGATATGAGAAGCAAAGGCTCTACAGTAATCAGCAATAATTTGAGGATCAATACCATATTTAGCACCAAGCTCTTGAAAATCAGCAGTTTCAGCGAAAGACTTAATGCAATCATACTCATAGTTTATACATGGTTCCTTACCTTTGTCGTTATCCCAATCTTTAGTATTGTTTTGAATTGTTTCAAGAAGATTCCACTTAGCTTCAACCTTCTTACTTGTGAAAGAACCCTCTAAACAGGCATCTAGATAATCCTGGCAATGTCCTGAAAGCCTTGCATAAAAATTAGTAACAATTATTTCCTCAGGAAGCTCATGGTTAGGACATCTGAGTATTAATATTTTCAGTCTCCCCCAAGCTTGAGCAATGCTTTCTCCATCACGAGGACGAAATTATAAATGTAATTCCTATCTAAATGCATTTCATGACGAGGATAAAATTTAGAGTAAAAGAGAGATTCAAGCTCCTTCCACTCTGATTGATGAGGAGCATATAGTAGCTCATAACACTCCCTTGCTTTGTCCTTAAGTGATAAAGAGAATAGCTTAATCTTAACTTGGTACATTGAAATACCTGTAGACTTGAACAACTCACATAATTCATGTATAAAGAGTAAATGATCACGAGGATGGATAGTTCCATCTCCAAAATAGCAGTTATTCATAACACGTTCAACAATTTTCATAGGTATTTTAAAAGGAATACTTTCAGTAGGAAGATTTAAAATATCACAAGCATCATTAGAATTATCACATATAGGAGATAAAGTATCATCAGAGCAAATTTTCTCATCTAAAGCTGGGGAACTAAAAAAGATCATTTTTGTGAAAATTAGCTTCCCCAAGCTTAGACTTTTCCATAGTATTAGCAATAATGGTGTTCAAAGAATTCATGCTAAAAACATTGTTATCACTATTATGCAAACAAACTTCCATAAGTTTTTAAATTTTCTCTTAAAAAGAATCATGTCCTAATTCAATATAAAGATTATAAATCTCTCTTATATTTTTGTTGTTTTCCATTAATCCTAACTAGTAAAAGAAAAAACAAGGAACAAGTAAAAATAAGCCTAACTAGTGAAAATAAAAACAAGAAACAAAAAGATATAATTGTAGAATCTAAAGGAAATAACTTCGAGCACGCACACACCAGCAACAGTACGAGGATGTGAGTACCATTTATCTTACCTCCCAGGCAGCGGCGCCAGAAAAGAGCTTGATGTCTACGCACGCTTCTATTCTTGTAGACAATGTTGGGCCTCCAAGTGCAGAGGTTTATAGAACAGCAACAAGTTTCCCTTAAGTGGATCACCCAAGGTTTATCGAACTCAGCGAGGTAGAGGTCAAAGATATCCCTCTCAATAAACCCTGCAATTACGATAGAAGAAGTCTCTTGTGTCCCAAACACATCTAATACAATTGTGAGTTGTATAGGTGCACTTGTTCGGCGAAGAGATAGTGAAATACAAGTAATATGGATGATTATAAGTGGTAATTGCAATCTGAAATAAATATGGCAGCAAGCAAACATGTAGTAGAACTGGTTGTAAACAGTGTTTCAATGCTTAGAAACAAGGCCTAGGGGTCATATTTTCACTAATGGACACTCTCAACAATAATGACATAATTGAATACATAAATATCATCTCTTTACTATGCTACTCCGAACCACTCTCCGGTTGGATAACAAACACCAATCCATTGCGTAGGGCTACAAAAGCACATTTAAAGTTGCATTCCCCACTAGGTAACCCTACATTGTCACCTTGAGCCGTAGATGGTTCCAGACAAACACCACAATTTCATAGAGATGTCCCATACAAAATCTAACTCATAATAAGCCACACAGGTGTGCACACTGTCACCTTCACACCGTGGGACAAGGTGTCTCCGGAGTTCACATTAATAAAACCACTTGAGTAGCATAATAGATGAAGAGTAACATCTACTTATTCAACTAGATTACAAAGCTCATGATCACATAAAGATCACACCATGGGAGAGAGAGATGAACCACATAGCCACCGATAGAGCCTTCAGCCTCGGGGGAGAACTACTCCCTCCTCATCATGGGAGTCAGCAACAACGATGAAGATGGCGGTGGAGTCGATAAAGATGGCTCCGGGGGCAATTCCCCGTCCCGGCAAGGTGCCGGAACAGAGATTTCTGTCCCCGAAACCTGTCTTCGATGGCGGCGGTGCTACGGAACTTTTCGTGGATGAAGGTTGATTCCTTTAGGGTTTTTGCGTCGGTGGGGGGGGGGGGTATTTAGCCGAAAGGGCGATGTCAGTAGGCATCGGAGGGGCCCACACCACCTGGTGGCGTGGCCAGGAGCGCGCCACCCTATGGTGTGGCTGCCTCGGAGCCCCCCTCCGGGTCTCCTCTAGACTCCCTTGACGTGTCGGGAAAAACATGACCCTGGGCTTTCGTTTCGTCCAATTTCGAGAATATTTTCAGAATAACTTTTTCGAAATAAAAATAGGAACTGGCGCTATGTCATCTTGTCAATAGGTTAGTCCATTAAAACATCCGAAAAACAAAGGGAAACATGTGAAAACATGTCAAAAACATAAAGGCATTGGATAGAAAATAAGCATGGAGCATCAAAAATTATAGATACGTTTGAGACGTATCACTCCCCCGTAGCTTGCATGCCGCCTCGGTCGGGATACAAACAACAACATACCTTTCGGAGTGCTCGCGACGGGATTCCTTAGGTGATTTTTATGCAAGAAAACGAATCACGGTCGCTGGTCAACAACATTGTAAAACACCACATCACCATCACTTATCATCGATGCCAGAATACCATTTTGCTCATAAAATGAAATTATTTGATCACCGGACTACATTACACAAATTCAGTGAACTAAAATACTCATCTAGGATAAGTTCGGTGAAGAATGTTACGTTTTTCTCAAAAATCAAATAAAAACAGGGTCAAAACAGAGTAAACAAAATAATCAAATACCCCCCCCCCCCCTAATGCGCAGGTGTAGTAACTCATTCTCGGGTTCTTTGGGCTCCATGAAATCCAACATGGTACTTTATCGGACCTCTCGGTATGAGATATGCGGCTATGTTAGAACCCGATAAGAGGACACGCGACTTGTGGAGGTGAGAGACGGCATGCGTGGGGTGGGGTGACAAGATTACGGACGTAGGGTTTCTCCGATGCAATATTTGGGGATTATATGTCAAAGGAGACACAATGGAGAAGCTTATCTGTGTCCTGGCTTAAGCTTTGGTCAGCGCCTAATCAGGCAGCTGTCCCGACAAAATCACCTTCGACATGACATGGGTCAGCGCCTAATTAGGCAGCTGTCCCGACAAAATCCCCTTGGACATGACAGCTAGTCTGGTTTGAAGAATTTCGTGATCTGACCAAAGTTGAGGTCAGTGGAGTACGGCTCCTCTCAGGTGGATTTTGAGGTGAAACATATACTTTTCGTATGGCTCGCATCATCCCACGTCGTTGGACCCTCGTGTTAAGCATACATATAATTCGATTAGCAGCGCCAGTGGCTCGGCGTATTTGAGTTGGCTAGACTGGGTTTTAGAATCAGTGAATGGTTGTCAAATCAGTCTCTGTTGACTATCGTGTGCTTTATTTGCATTGTTAAAGGACATCACGCTAATCCAACAATCTTCATTTTTTTTATGTTGCGAGGACCTCGTGTCTCCACTATTGATCAGCACAGAAAATAATCGTGTATTCCATCTTTCTTTCAGCATTCAGTGTGAGCATGCTGTTTTCGTCCGCACCTCCCGGTCTGACGCCCCATGTTCTTCCGTTTCTACATTCAGGAAAACGCAGACTGCAAATGAAGGTGCAAGAAGCGGCTGAAAGAAAGAGACAACTCACCAGTGCCACACTCTGCACTATAGCTGAAAACCTACAGCTCTCAGAACCAATCCTCACAATCTACGAACCTGCTTAAGCTAGGTCCAGTCACAGGGCAACTCTCCTTTGGCAGGGCGCTGGATGGAGCTACAAGGCTTCAAATGCTTCCTGCCAATAGAGAGGAGCCCTGAAACAGGACTGCTCAGATCTTGATCGCTTACAGAAGTCGCTTCCTTTTTCTTCATCTTCCCTGCCTCGAGTCCTTGACCTTTGATGCTCTTCCACTCTGCCGCATCACGAGATTTATAGGGAACCGAAATCCAGAAGGAGAGAGCCACGAGGCATATACCCGCTAGATTTTCAAAGGGTTTTAAACCATGGATATCCTATTGGCATCCAATATCTCCCTTTCCCTTTTTATGTTCAGCGTTGTGCCCTCTAAAGTTCAGTCCCCACTATGGGTATGGGATTCTTCTTTCGTTTTCGAGACCCCTCTTTGGCAATTGGAGCTGAAACTTTGCGCGGCGAAATTTACAGCTGATTTGTTGTTCTTTGGTCTCAGAGGAGATGCATGGTCCAGTAGGTTAGCCCTGTTAGACTGTCAAAACTGAAGCCCACAAACGTTTGTTGATATAAAAATTTGCTGTTAAATACATTTCAATCTGTTTTCCTGACAGTACAGATTTCATCTTGGTACATACCAACACACACTTCCAACACCGATGATGTGCAAATCATCCCAATGAATTTATAGTCCATGACTAGTACTAGGTTCAGGCAACAAATAGTGAAACAAGCATCACACACTGCACTTATAAAGTGCCTCGTAACTTTGACTGAACAAATTACAGTTTTTGCCTCTTTGATCCCCTAGCGTGCAACCTCTCGTTTTGGATTTTGACCCCCATATACCTGTCAAGGTTACACACAATCAGACAAAATCATTATTATTTTAAGACAGAGAGATTGATCAGATCCGACCTAAAAATGCAACCATGGAGACAGAATCAGTACCACTAGGACCTCCCTAAAAAGTGCTAAACATTTATAGGGATTACCAAATATTATCTGTACATACAAAGATGGCAAGATCTCAAAAGTAAAGGATTTACCTGCCGAGCATCATGACGGTGGCCTGCGGGTTGGTTCCCGGCGAGGCATTGAGCGTGGATCCATCGATGACGCGCAGCGCGTCGACGCCGAGCACCCGGTAATCGGCGTCCACGACCCTCCCCACCTGGCAGCCGCCGTGGTAGTGCCAGATGGTCATGACGGTGTCCTTGCAGAACTGCTCCAGGGACCTGGAGTCGTTGTCGTGCCGGGGCAGCATGTTGACGGGGAACTCCGCCGTCATGTTGAGCAGCACCTCGATGGAGAAGTCGGGGTACGTGAATTTCTGGAAGGACTTGGACCTGATGACGTGCTCGATCACCGTCAGGCCGTCCACGCAGCGCCGGAGGTCCTCGGGATGCGAGAAGTAGTTGAAGGTCACCGCCGGGTTGTCGTCCGGGTTGAGGTTCCGCAGCTCGAGGTGGCCCGTGGACGCCGGGCCCATGACCTTCTCCAGGATGAAGCCGCCGCGGAACGCCGCGTCGTCGAGCCTGCTCATCGCCTCCGCCGCGCGCGCGATCGCCTCCGGCGTCCGCTGCTTCGGGGGCACCGTCGCCAGCTGCCCCGTCTGCAGGAACAGGATCACTGTCACCTGTTCATTTGACATAAGGTGTCACACTGTCACTACTTGCGATGTAATACCTGTGGAGAGAACATGCCGAAGTTGCGGGCCTGGTGATGGCCGCCGCCGGAGCCGGAGCCCCGGTGGCGCGGGTTGGCCCAGTTGGAGCCGCTGGCGCCCTCGATGTAGCTGCCGAACTGGGTGATGCCGACGACCTGGATGAGCGAGACCTCGACCGGGGAAGGCGAGGGCACGAAGATGGCGTTCATGGGGTTGTCGGCCATGCCCTGGCCGACCGCGGGCTGGTTGAGGACGAGGGTGATGTTGAACGAGCGCAGGTGGTCCGCGGGGCCGACGCCGCTGAGCATGAGCAGCTGCGGGCTGCCCATGGCGCCCGCCGCGAGGATGATCTCGTTGCGGCGTCCGGCGTTGAGGTACGCCTTGTGCATCTGCCCCTGCGAGTCGTGGAACACCACCCCGTGCGCCACCGGCCGGCGCCCCCCTGACACGTAAACAAAAAAAGTGCGGGTAACGAAATGTCAGTTCTGTGGAAAATCTTTCTTCTTGGAGTAAAACAAACGAGGTGCAAGTCGTGCGATGCTGTGACGAAGAGCTGATCTCACCTCCGACGTTGAACAGGATCTTGGCGACTCTGGCCCGGAGCAGCAGGTCGATGCCCTCCGGGCGCGCGTACCGCAGCAGGTCGGCGGCGGTGTGGCGCCGGCCCTCGTCGTCAAAGATGGAGCCGCCGACCTTGGTGCCGTCGATGTGGTCGAACGTGAATCCGTTGTCCGGGGCGATGCCGGCCTCCATGAGCCCCCTCTGGAGCGCGGCCTGCCAGGGTCCCAGCTCCGGGTGGAACGCCACCACGTCCTCCACCCACTGGTACGCCGCCTTGGCCGCCGCCAGGTCCCACCCGACGTCCAGCACGTACTCGTCGCTGGCCCGCGTGTAGAAGCCGGCGTTGATGCAGCTGCCGCCGCCCAGCACCCTGGGGCGCGAGTTGATCACGCCGTCCTCCGACACGAACCGCTGCGCGGGCGACCCCGCCGACGTGTCGGCGAGCGTGGACATGAAGTGGGTCATGTTCTCGACGCGCTGGTCGCCGTACGGCGACCCGCCTCGCTCCAGCAGGAGCACGCGGAAGCGCCGCGAGAGCGTCGCGGCCAGCGGGCACCCCGCCGTGCCGCCGCCCACGATGATGTAGTCGTAGTAGGACACTGCCGGCGCCCGCGTCGCGTCCATCGCGAACGTGTAGTTATCGCCTCGTGCTGTTTCAGGCATGCGCGCGCGATGATCAGTAACAATATTACGCCAATGCATGGATGATGAAGACAGCAGAGAAGGAGACGGAGAAAATCAAATCGGTTAGTCACCTTGTTGCGAGCAGCATAGGAGCGCCAAGAAGCTTGTGACGACGACGTAGATGGCCGGTGTACGTGCCCAGGGCAGGTCGGAAGCCATTGGCGAGTACTTGGCCATTGTTTCCAGTAAATGCAATGTAGGATTGGGAAGTATTGAGCCTGGCTCTTGTGTGACCAACCCGTATGATACCACGCGCCTTTATACATGGACTCTACCGAGCTCCAGTAAAATCGGCCGACGACCCGGCACGCACACTCTTGTTGTACAGTGCAGGCCGCGGTGAGAGCATGCCACAAGCATGGCAAAGAAGCGGTAGGAACAAGGACCGGCTTAACCACCAGAACAAACTCTGAGCTCATCCCGGTGACCGTGTCACCCTCTTCCCGGTTTCGTCGCGACCCAGCACCGGGCGCCGAGCAGGTCAGCGGGTGTCCGATCTGGCACGGCCCAGCTAAACGGTTGACGCGCCTCCATCTTGCCTCCTCCAAACGGCCCGCTTCACTCAGGTTTCTTTAACACGCTCCAGCCCCCTGCATTTGGCACCTCAGCCGTTGGGAGCTCAGAATTTATGTCTCGGGATTGCTTTCCAGAGCAGTAGCACTACAGAATTCCACTGTCAGTGTAGAGCATTGTCCGGCTCATAAGTAAGGACACGACTACCCGACTTCTTGTCACTTTGTCAGTGCACATAACTAAGGAACCATGTATTCATATCCATGTTGCATTTCCAACACAAAACAAAGCTGTCCACATTGCATCTGAATCAACTTTACACTTTCCCTGCGCACATTGCTACAATAAACTTTCTTACGTCGACGTGTACCGGGTCAACATGTACACCGTTTTATTAGAGCAAAAACAACCAATCTTGCTACTCACTTCCAGAATACAAAACCCAATTTGGGCAGCAACCATTTCGACTGTCTGTACATTGCGCAGGAAAAATAAGAAGGCTCGTCTGCCTCCTCAAAACAGAGTGTTGTATGTGCAGAACGTCGCGACGATGGAGACTATGGAGATCACAAGGGGCGGAAGCAGGGTGACGTTGAGGAGGAGGTCCGTGCCCAGGTAGCCCGCCCCCGTGATCGTCGCGTCCGCGACCACACGGGCTAGCGTCCCGGCCTCTGTCGAGAGGAGCCCGCCGTTGTAGGTCCCTCGCGAGAGCCTCGACGACATGACCCGCGAAAGCAGGGACAGGTTTACTCCTGCATTGTTCATGAGCAATGGAGATGTTGTTTATGGTTAGGTTATTTTTTTCAGATACAATCTTGCTGAGCTGAATGATCTGTTTACAGTTCTCATACCTTCGAGCACCTCTGCGAATACGAATGTGATGAGAGCCGAAGAGACGTATTGTGGAACCGAGTAGTGAGGCGTGTACCGGAAGCTCATGATTATGCCAATCAGAACCATGATTTCAGATGCCAACAGAATTTGCCTGTGGAGCAAAATTTATTTGCCATGAAAAAGTCTTTAGAACGGGTTAACAAAGACTAACTGCAATTATGGTACTACTTGAAAAGGTAATAAGGGCGTGGAGCTTCACTTAATTTTATCATTTTTATTTAACAGTGTAACTATTTATGATATGTGAAAAAAAAAGCATTATGGAAATTATAATACTTGTAGGAAAAATTAGATTTCGAAAACTCATATATTAAATACTATAAGAGTTCTAAAATTGTTTAAAATGTGCCCTACACCAATATTGGAAAGTGGTTTTCTATTACAGGCCTTTCAAAAATGTGAAGATTCCTGGATGTTGAGAATCAATACACATATTTTATATAAAGAAAATGTGAAGTTATATATTTCCAGCATTCCATACATCTATGAAGATATTTACATTTTAAATAAACTGAACCATCAAATCAATAGTTAAAACCAGGCTATGGTCGAAATTAACCTTTTCTAGTAGGAAAAAAGGTTTCATAATTCAGGGTTCAGGGAAGTTACCTGTCCTCAAACCAATTGGTAACGTAGGTCCCAACGAAAGCGTTGACTGGAAGAACAGTCAACCCAAGAATCGCTAAAAAGATAGCCACTGCACTTGTATTCCAGTTAAAATAGTACGTGGTAACAACACTTGATTCCGAGAGCAAAATTTCCATTGCATACTTGAGCATAAAGTATATCAATAGTTGGACCTGAGAAATGAATGCTCAGGATTATCAAAATAAAATAGATACGGCCGTGGTTTCAACACATAGACTAAACCTAGAAATTAGCATGCAATGGTCCAAAGAAAATAGTGATTGACACCTCCAAGATTTTATCTGGGCCTATCAAGTTCATTTGACTTGGTGTGTGAGTGTGGCGTCTGTGTGTGTCAATGCAAATGTACTTTCGAGTAATTTGCATTTATATTTATTTTCTAATAATTATTTGTTAACATCCAGACATCATATCTCAGGTAATGGAATTATGATACATTACCCTTAAATATTGAGGTAATGTACTTTATTTTGGTATGCTTTGGTTCAGCAAAAAGCAAAGTAAATATGAGAGGGAAAAACAAACCTTCACAGATGGTGTCAGCAATTTATATGCTGAAACAAATGATGTTGCTGGTTCATGGGATTTTCGGGAGTCCTCAGTATCATCATTATCCTCCGAATTCTCATCCAGTCTGTCTTCTGAATCTATAAGCAAAGGTTGTGCTAGACCTTCCTCCAAATGAGCACTTTCTTGATGACCTATTTTTAGAAGAAGTTAACTTCATATAAGAACAACCCTGACTATGCTAAAATAATGCTAGTGGCAGAGTACAACACCTTTATTGTGCAAGAATAAACTCTAGTGTACTTTACTAGTTTTAGGCCCCGTTTGAAACACAGGAATAGGAGAAACCCAGAGACAGGAAAAGAATGCAGGTGCAACTACTGTTGTCTGCTAGTTGAGACTTACTAGATTCAGAAGGAGGTGCACTGGCAGCAGCCTTAGCGAAGTGTTCTGGCTCTTTGAATGAAAACCATAGCCACACCAAGTAAAGAAGCCAAGCTATGGACATGAGCCATCCAGGCAATGTGCTCTGGTTAAAAGTGAGCGAGTATATCGTAAATTTTGTTTGAAGAAAACCAGCAAGACCAGGGCCACATGCCATTCCAAGAGCACTAGCACTGACAAATCCTGCAGAGGCTTGTAGCCTGGTCTTTAGAGGCACACAGTCGCTGATATATCGACGGTTCACAGCTCTTGCAGAGCCCAACCTGTTGTCAGTATGACCAAAAAATTAACTTCAGAAAATTTCAAGATACAGAGGATAAATCGCATGCCATTGCAAAAAAATAAAAAAGGTAAGCTTGTCGAAGAGAGAAAAGGTATGCATACCCGCATAGTATCCGGCCAATCAGGAGTACTGTCAGCGAATTCAGGTCATATGCCAATGCATACAGCAGGTTCCCAGAGAACAGCATAATGCTACTGAACACTAGAGGTCTGAAGTATGACTTGTTCGACCAAGCACTGAAATAAACCGAAGAGAACACCTGTGCAACTGCCATTGAACCGATAATTATGCCACAAACTGTTGGTGCAGCTCCAAGGCTCAC
Organism: Alopecurus myosuroides; assembly: GCA_028641055.1. Classification (NCBI taxonomy): domain Eukaryota; kingdom Viridiplantae; phylum Streptophyta; class Magnoliopsida; order Poales; family Poaceae; genus Alopecurus; species Alopecurus myosuroides. The sequence continues at coordinate 141,995,571 of CM054059.1, forward strand.
AGAGTAGTCGTCTGCAGTCGGAACGATGATATATGTGTTCACCATGTATAGAAATGTGTTCACTAGGTTAAGCAACAGAGACATGAAATGGTAGCTCTCATCATCGACAGTATCCTCCGATCCACTTGTAGCATCATCTTGGACGATAAGTGCGTGTTGCCCCAAGTATTGCATAAAATTCGTCGCGTGTGTGAGTTTCTGTACTGCGTGATTTACTTGCTCTATGATAGGGTCCTGAATATTAGAAAAAAAGAATCACAGCACACTCTTAGGCCATCAAATCGGGAGGACAGAAAAAAAAATACTGAACTGAAAGAGTGTGGAACTGTGGAAACATATTACCTTCAATATAACTGATGGATTATCATAGATGGATACAAAGCTTCCGCGATGTTCATCTTCCAGATATGCAAGGTTGCGTGATAAAGCACCCGCAACAGCTACAATTCCCTGTATTGGTAGAAGTGCATGATAAGTAGCAGAAATGCTGATTAGCTGTGGAAAATAAAGAACAAAAGCAGTTGCCAATGTAAAATGCCAGCAAATTACCACTTGCTTAAAGACTTGCTGAAGCTGAGAATAAGGATGGTTTGCACGAGTGGTGACATAATAATCTGTAAACTTGTAGCCAAAGCGCTTATCAAACTTCTTCAGTATCTTCCGCAGACCGGTAGCATTCATGTCAACAAAGCGGAGAAGCTTTACAAGATCTCTCCCAACTTCTCTGTAAGCCTCACGGAGTTCAAAAACTCTTGACGTATCAACCTGTCGCACAATAGCAGCGCGCTGTGCTCCCAATTCCTCGATCCTGTTAGCAAGATGGCCTTGTTGTTGTAGCAGAAAGAGCACAATCCTTTCAATCTGAATTGGAGAAATACATAAGAATTTTATCTAATCAAAACGATCTACCTCATTGAAGAGACAAAGTTCGTGATGCATGGGACAAGAGACAGAATGGATAAGTAGTTCCGAAAGATCAATATATCATAATTTCAAGAGAAATTACACTCTGCATACCTGATCATCAAGAATCCTTGAGAATTCTTTAAGTATCTGCTCGCAATCTTTTCCACCAATTTGGGTCTGCTGAACGTATTGCTTTAGCATTTTCTTCATCAATTTGTAATTGATGTAGTACCTAGCAATAGAATGACAAAAAAAATTAAGATCTCTGGAGGAATTTATTAGCATTTTGAAGAAAATTACGAGACTCAGGGAACTGGCTTGTGAAATTTGAACTGAGTTCATCATCACAGAGCTACAAGAGTTAGGCAAAAGATATACGACGGACACAGACCATATGTTTCACATTGGAATAATAATTATTTGGAATCTAATAAGAATAAGGAAAACATAATCTTCTGACCCAAAAAGTTAAAGCAAAAACTTTCCAGAAACACTCCAAGAAAAGCCATACCCTTTCCATTCTTCTACTTGATCTGCCGCCAACTTCTTTCCAAAGTTGACCATCTTGCTGTTTCAGTATCTGAATCTCAAACTGAGAAGAGAAATGCTTAGATGACATGTAAGAAAAATACAACTGCAGTATTAATTAGAGCGCATTACATAAGAAGGATCAGGAAACTATTTTCTTTCTTTATTTAAAATATTCTGGCACCAGACTATGATTGACGTGCAGTCTTAAGTACAGTACTAGGAAAGAGGGAAAGACAGCGATGTACAATACCGCCCCCCTAAAAAAAGAATGGTAAGATTTGGCCAATCATTCAGTACGTGTTCACAGGATTAAGCATCAATCAATGAATTTTGTTCAAGAATCCATCCATTCCACGACCCGCGGATGCCCTTTGTCCAATGAGTGGCTTCCAACAGCGGATCTCAAAGAGAATACAGTAAAGAAGAAGTAAATTAACGTCTCATTGCGTCACTGGAGAGGTAAATTTTAGTCTGCTGTAACATTCAGTTAGAAACGTGCTAAATATCTGTTGCACACAACTGGTCGTTGGTTGCCTAAATTAATCTATTGACAGGAAACAAATGGACAAAATTTAGTAGGGCCGGATCAATCAGAGATAACATTAACATTGTGGAAGCATCTACAATACGAAGGTAGGAGTAATTCAACATCTGTAGTCGATTGGTTGCCAGATGTGAAAAATAAGAAGCAGGCCAGGTAGCAACACAACAGCCCAGAACCTGCATGCGACGTGGCAGCAGAGTGACGCCTCCTTTTTGTCAGAGGAGATCATTTATTAGGATACGGAATCAATCATGTGTCCCTATAGTACTTTTGCGTTGGTAAAACAAAATATGAATGAACACCAGTTCTTTGACTTCTGAATTTGTCTTGCAGTGGTTTTTCTGAGGTGAAAAGGTAAAAAACGTTGCCTTCGTTCTTAGTTACTTCCTCCGTTCCAAAATGTAAGCCTTTTTAGCGAGATAAAACAGTTTACTAAAAAGTCTTACATTTTGGAATTTTGGAACGGAGGGAGTAGTATACAATGACCTATTGGATGTTCGTTGGTGGTTGTTGAAGTGTATATGGAGCAGGATGAACACACACACACACACACATCCATCGAATTACCCTGTTACTAGTTACCCCCTATTTACTTGAAAGAAAGAAGACCTGCTAGTTCTCCTATTATGAGTGCAGACTAGAACAGGTCAAAAAATAAAGTAGAGCAGACTAGAGTACGCAGTACCAACCAAAAGGAAGAACAATAATTGGACGTGGAACATGCGGCTAGGGCGCGGTCCTTGCGCCTAGCCATTGGGACAATCTACGGCCACCGGACATTTTTCTCTGTAGATTTCCTAACGAACTCGCATATTGAATAAGACTATCCTACAGTGCGCAATGAGATCTAAGGATCAACACGGAGCTAGCAGCAGAAACACGGGGCGGCTAGCAAGATGAAAGGAAGCATTATCGCAATGCCAAAAATCACGCGACCAGGCAGGGCAATCAGTAACAAATTCGTCGGTGTCAAATCCACAAAAGTCAGGCCTAGAGTCAGAGAAGGAACTCACCGTGAGCAATGGGCAATGGAATCCGGTTCTCCTTCCTTTTGTCCTTCTCCGCGGACAGGTTCTGAATTCTCGCCGGTAGATTAGATGAACATCAGCAAACGAGCGCGAAGATGCACGCAGGAGGAGCGCGTGAACTGCAACCCGGCGGCACGTTTCTGCAGCGCACCAACTAATCAGCTTCCCGAAACCTGAAGTAATCAGCTATGGAGGATGTGCAGGGATGAATGGGTTACTAACACATATATACGGCTCCACTCGGCCGCAGGGACGGAGGTGTGCTTGGAAGAGGCGGGGGGCAGAGAGGCCAGAGACGTGGGGTGGCCCGGGGATATATACAGGCAGCGTGGGCGAGGAGGAAGAAGAAGAAGAAGAAGAAGGCAGATTGGATTGGAACAAGTAGGGCGAGGAGGAGGTGTTTCCTCCGGGTTGTGGCGGAGACGGCGCTGCCACAGGGGAGTTTGTGCTCCGCGTGTTTCGGTCGCGGACGTCGAGGATTCCATCTGGACTCTCCGCGCTGGCCCGGCCTTTTTCCCGGCGTGTCAGCGTCGGACTGCGCGGGCCCGTGTGGCGTGGCCACGATTTTCACGCTCTCGCCCTCGCCTCCTCCCTGTCTCTGTACGTTAATTTTCGTGTCACACCCACAACGACTTCTTCCTCTCTCTCTTTCTGTCTTCCATCTTTTTCTTGTTTCTCAAATTTGTACGTAACCTGGATCGTCACAGGAAGGCGCGAAACAAGTCCGTCTTTGAGCAAACCGGATCGGAAAATGCTCAGTTCAAACCACTCCCGCGCAGAATTATCTGCCCAGCCATGCTCCAGGGATTAGGGGACATTTTACATCTGGCCACCTGCCTTGGTTACTCTTGACAGCGCGCGGTGACCGAGTCTTGAGGCAGAACAGAACGAGGTTCGGTTTCGGGAGCGGCCTACTGTAGGTTGTTGACGCTACTATGGTCCCAGACAAGTCCACTGTGCAAAGTGATGGATATGTACTACATACATTGACGACACACACGGCTGACAATCATCTGCGCACATCACGTGGTGTCGTGGTTGCAGCTTGGACTCTAGTCTCATGGCGACAGCTCAGGTATGGCCTAGCTAGCCATCCCAGCAGTAAACCGCGATTACTCACAACCAATCCTCGATTCAGATCATGTTTTGTCTGTCGGATCAATTATGCCCTCGTTGAACTTTTTTTCTCCGAAAAAGAAGTGTAAGAGCATAGATACGGCAAAAACAAAGTTCCGGCGACTTTGTGGGCCGAGTCCAGTTTGGTGGCCAGAACAAACCCCGTAAATTCGGTCCGACCCACAAAGCTTTTAGAGGGCGCAGCAAAAGCCCACCGTAGATTGCTATTTAATCGGGATTGACGGTGGAATCCCGGTCGAAACCCTTGTCTCCGCCGCCGCCAACCCCCCTCCCAAACAGAGGCCGCGTGGAAGCGCTCTGCGCATCGGCGGACAAACTATGACTTCTCGCCGCCGCACTCCCTCTCCCGGCGTGAAACGGAGGAGTTCGACCTCCGCCACGGTTTGGTGGCACCTGCGCCGCCCTTGCCATCCGCGCCGCAGATTGAGGCGGTCGCGCCCTCCTCCCCCCACGCCGCCACGCGCCTGCCGTGAGGGGACCTCAGCGACTCTGACGAGTAATGCTCTGACGATGGCGTCGTCGCTCCGTAGATATGTGCTCGCACTACCGTCTGTGGCATGGCGCGAGTCGATGTATGCATCATCTCCCGCGTTTGTAAATATTTTTGTATATGCAGTTCATTTTTAGGGTTTCTGTTCTTCGTGGAGCACGCGAGGCCTGTAAAAAAGTTTGAAGTGACCCTTATCCCCGAGATGCAGGCCACACTTTTGTCGTATCTACTAGATATGCTCTTACCCTGGTGTCTGAATCAATGGGGCCACACTGTTACAGAAAATGATTTTGGCTCCCGAGCATAAGTGCTCCTGCCAATTTTTTTAAAAAAAATCGAAAAATATATATTCGGGTTTCAGAAAATTCTGAAAATAATTATGGCCGTAGTCAATGGTGTATCCCACAAAGGCGCAAAAAATTCAATTTCAAATAACAAAACAGTATGGATTACACAAAAATGACAAAATGATAAATGTATAGATTTTAAATAGGCATTACCCAGATCCACACTTTTATCATTTTTATGTAGTTCGGAATACAAAGATTTAAAGTTGATTTTGTTTTCATGTTTGTAGTATATACCACTTACTACTTATATTTTTTATAGAATTTTTGGAACTCATAAATATTTTTCCGAATTTTATAACTTGGCAGGAGCACCGATGCCCATTTGCACCAAATACGTACTCACATTGTTCTCTTTATTACTCAGTTCACCGTTTTGAGAATATTACAAATCAAGAATCACATAAGTTTGATACTCCCTCCGTCTCAAATTAATTATCATAAAGATAGACAAAAGTGGATGTATCTAGACATAATTTAGTGTTAGATACATTATCTAGTTTGAGCTTTTTTAATTTATTTATTTACAAGATTCCTATGCATAGAAAGTGGTTTAGACTTAACTTTGTTTAATTTGCTTCTTGATGCTCTCTTTGGATTAATTCATATTTCTCATGTGAGCATCTTCTTCACTTGAAAATACTTGATTCCACCTTTTTGGGCCTAGCTAAAAGGTGTTAAAGAAAAGCAATTCTTGGGTGATAACCCATGGTTTTATTTTTGTTTTGTTTTTTTCTGTTTTCTTTGAGTCAAGGGGTTTTATTCTTCTGTAGAAACTCCTTTGTATATTTCTTTTCGTGTTTTAGTAGTGCCAAGTAAGGTTTCTGATGAGAGTTGGAGTTGGTTTTCGGATTTCTGCGCAGGAAACAGATTTCTGCTGTCCACTGTAAAAAATCGTATAAATCATAGAAAAATCAGAATGACCTGAAATTTCTTGTGCTTATTTCTCGGCTAATTCCGCAACTTTTTTGTTCTTTAAGTTTTTTAATCTGAGCAACTTAAGTTCCTCGAAAAAATTCGTGTTTACAGACAGTTCTGCTTTTGACAGATTTTGCCATTTTTCTTGCATTTGCTCTTTTGCGATGCCAAGTGGATTTCTTTACTTCACGAAACATCAGTGGCTGTAGATAATGTTTAAAAGTATCAATAGCACTTATTCCATACAGAAACAATGGATTTTTAATTGTTGCACTAACCCTCTAATGCGAATTACTGTTTGAGTGTGGTGTGAAGGAAGTTTTCAAGGGTCAAGAAAAGAGGTGATATATGTGATCAAGAAGAGTGAAAGATCAAATCTTGGGGATGCCCCCATGGTTCATCCAAGCATATTTTTATAAGACTCAAGCATATAAGCTTGGGGATGCCCAAGGCATACCCTTCTTCATCAAATATCTATCAGGTCACTTCTTGTGAAACTATATTTTTATTCGGTCACATCATATGAAGTTTACTTGGAGCGTCTGCTTTTTTTCTTTTGTTTTCCTTGCTTCAATAATATAGTTGGATCCTAATTTTTTTTGTTTGGGAGAGAGACACGCTCCGCTTTTTCGTTTGAATACTTGCTATGCTAGTATTCTTAGTTTTTCTTCTAGTTGCTGCAAAAATTCATGTTTACCTCTCGTTTTCATTGCATCTCTTATTCAGAGATGTTAGTTTTAGTAGTGTTTTGCGAGTCCTATCATGTTTTCTTGTTGTAGCATTTAGATAGTTTTTGTTAAAGCATGTTTTGTATGGTGCTTGTTGGAAAAATAAACTGCTGCTTGAGGTATAATTTTTAACGGTGCAAATAGAAGTTTGTATAGATTGTGGCTAGACTTTTTCATATCATGCTAGATGTCATTTTAGTTTTAAAGCCTTGTGGTTATTTAGTAGCATGATTAGCCTCAAATAGCTGAGAGTGTTTAATGTGCCATTGAATGAATCACGAGTTGTTCTTGTCATATTGAAGCATAAATTTATGGTGTTCTCCTTTGAATGTTTTATTTGGTTGACTTGGCGCATGCTCACACTATGTTTGTGACTATGAACCAGTAACGAATAGCCTCCATGATCATTTAGTTTTTTAACTTGTGGTACCACATATGCTTTGATTAATGATGTTTATGTATCTATGCATGATTATGGCTTTTATGCTCTCTTGATTTGTCGCTCTCAGTGTTTTGCTAGCCTCCACCTGTACTGAGTATGAGCTCTACTCGTGCATCCAACTCCCAAAAACCAAAGTTTCCTATTGTTTCCACCATACCTACCTACATGGGGTAATTAATCGCCACTCCAAAGTAAATTGCTCATGTGTTACCTTTAAAACTTTCAAAATTACTCCTTTTTTGTGCTCATGTTTAGCTCATGGGGACGCAAATAGAGAATCTTTATCTCACTTGTTGATTGGACTTTCACACTGGAACATCCCTAATTTTTGAAGGAATTCAAAAATTCCAAAGATTTAAAACTTTTGTTTTCCACTAAAGCAAGTCACAAAAAACAAATAAAACTCAAACAAAAAGGAAACATTATTTATTATTCCAATGTTATTGGAAATGATAATCCAAATGCATCTATTTTCTAAAACCTTAAATCCTCAAAATAAATAATTATGCAAAGAAAACTATTTTCTCTATTTGAAAACCTTTAAAATATAAAATGAGTTTCACAATATTTTCTTGGTATGAAAAGGAGTAAATAACTTAGTGAAACACTAATTTCAAATATCTTTTGTCTCTGAAATTTATTTTGACCATAATATCATTTAATTTATTTTATATAAGGCAAATAACATTGAGTAACCAATGGTCTTTTGTTCATATTTTGAAAATATAAAAGTTTGATTTTTCTTAAAACATCACCTAAATGTGTTCATTTGAAAGATAAAGATTTTACAAAACTAAGGAATTTGGTTTGAGGACATTTGGAAATTCTATTCAAAAGTTATGATAAAAACAGAAATTGAAAAGGGAAAAGAAATAAAAAAAATAGGGGAGAAGCAGCGTAGTGCCCAGCCCACCACTCTGCCCTCTCTCTCTCGCTAAGCCCAGCCGCAGGCCCAGCTCATCTTACCCCCTCTCCCCTCTATTTTCTGCTCGCGCGTGTCACGAAGGCGAAGAAGCAGCGAGCCCATCCCGAAAAATCCCACCACCTCGGCCCTCTCACTTCCCTTTTGCTGACCGGTGGTACCCACCATGACGCCACGCGTGACGTTGGTTCTCGGCGTCCGTGCTCCCTCCCGCGCGGCACCTCCCCCATAAATACTGTGCCGCCATCGACGTATGCGGCCTCTCCTCCAACCCTAGCTCCACAACCCGCACGCCGCCGCCACAATTTTTGTCGCCGGGGTTCGTCACTGCCACCGCATCGGGAAGCCACCGCACCGCCGTTCTGCGCCACGGGAGTAGACGGGGAGGACGCGAGAAGCACCCCGGAAGCACGCCACATCCGCCACTGTCCTCGGTTTCGTCGGAAGGCTACTGGAGACGCCGTGCCATCGGCGGCAGAGCCCCGCCACCGTCATCCTCTCCGTCTCCGGCGAGATACACGTCGACATCGGTGAGCACTCCCCAGATCTAATCTCATTCGTCGGATCGAGATCCAACGACGCGCGTTAGATCTAATCAGTGAACGGGTACAGCCAATAGCCGCATGCCATGTGTCCTGCCTCGTCATCGCCACATCACCTACCACACAGCAGCACCGTCAGATCTGCTTCAGCAACGGCAGCGAATCAGAACGCGTCACGTGTGCCAGCTGTTTTCTGTTTATTCTCGGAATAAATTTAATAGGCAGTTTTGCAGAAACACCCCTGCATCTTAGATCTATCATAACTTTTTAACCGTAGATCCAAATTTAGCAAACTTGGACTTTTTGAAAAGCCCTGAACGTGTAGAATCTTTTTGATGTTTTCTGTCATAGTTTAAATTCTATAAACATCAAAATTGCAAATAAAATATCCCTGGAAACCTTAGGACGTATACTTTCCTATTCTTTGTCCCAAAATATTTTTGAACCTATTAAATTTGAATTTAGAATTGTTTGTCCTTTTTGGGTGTTTTTTACTTAGTTTAAATTCTATAAATATTTTCACCATGTTTTCTTTAGCAAAATTTTATAAATACTAACCTTAGAATAGAGAGACCAAAACATAAGCCCTTGGATGCCTTGAAACCATGTTATGTAATTTTGCGCTTTTTGGCCCTCATGTTGAAAACCACAAGTCTGGATTAGTGAAAGGCCATGGAGAGGATTCTACAGTTTTCAACTTGAAGATTTTCAACATGAAGCAAGAAGAACAATGAAGGACTTAGCAACTTCAAAAGCATCTCCAAACAGTAGAAGCACTTAGAAGAAAACAAAGAGGAACTTTGATTGTGCAGACCTTGCACTCGTTGGGATACCCCAAGAGGAGGGTGTGATGAGCACAGCGGTAGGATTTTTCCCCTTAGTTAAGAACCAAGGTTATCAATCCAGTAGGAGAAAGAGGACCTTCAGAAGTTTGATGCCACTTATGGTGGTGATGGCGCTTCACCGGTGTCAGCAATAACGTGGAACCTGCACACAACACAACCAAAATACTTTGCCCCCAACGGTACAGTGAGGTTGTCAATCTCACCGGTCTTGCTGAAAACAAAGATTAGACGTATAGTGTGGAAAATGATGTATGCTTGCAGTAAGTAAAGAAAGCAGGAAATTGTTGTGGTTTGTTTAACAGTGTGGAAAAATGGACCGGGGTTCATAGTTTCACTAGTGGTGTCTCTCCATAAAAGATAGCATGCTGGGTGAACAAATTACACCTGGGCAATTGACAAATAGAGGTTGCATCGTAGTGCACAATATGACATGAAGATTACTATGACATTTAGTGCGGGCATTACAACAAGATACATAGACCGACATCCATCTGCATCTATGACTAATAGTCCACCCTCAGGTTATCATCCGAACCCCCTTAGGTATTAAGTTGCAAGCAATAGATAACTGCATTAAACAAAGTGTGTAATGTAAGCAATGATTATGCACGCAGGCGCTATCACCGCTGTTTTCTCCCTAATGGCAACAGCACATCCCCCCTTTACGTTTCTGTCACTCGAGCAAGGCGTTGAGGAGGCATGAACCCACTATCGAGCATAAATACTCCCTCTTGGAGTCACTAGCAACTACTTGGCCAGAGCAACCACTAGCAACGGAAAGCATGGAAGATCACAAATAGCATATGCAAATAAAGACTATAATCAACTTGGCATAATGTCAATATTCATCGGATCCCAGCAAACACAACATATAGAATTACATAAGATCATGAGAGGCAGCTCACGGGATCTAAACATGGAGGCATATGAGGAGAAGACAACCATCTAGCTACAACTACGAACCCGTAGTCCAAGGATGAAATACTCACGCATCACTCCGGAGGCAGGCATGGTGATGTAGAGGCCTCCGGTGATGATCTCCTCTCCGGCAGGGTGCCAAAAACAGCTTCAGAAGCCCCCTGATCTAGGGTTGACGGTGACTGCAGCTTCGGAACTTTTCGGGGATTTTTTATCAGGTCCTTAGGGTTTTCCATCCGGGGGGCTTAAATAGGCGAAAGGGAAAATGCGGTGGAGCTCCAGGGGATGTATGCTAATGTCAACGAATGGTAAACAGAAAATACAGTACGTCACAAGCCAACTGGATTCACAAAAGCGGCTCCCATGGTGAAGGACGCAACTGGTGTATAAGGTCATCCCTCATTCTCTTTTTTTACACAATTATGCTTTGACTGATAAATCAGGGGCAAAAATAGTGAAGAGAATTTGTTTGTATTAATTTGGGGCTGGGCACCCCACTGCCAGATCTTCTATCATTTGGTTAAGCGGATGAAGCCACTAGTCCAGGGTGTGAAATCCAACCAACAAGTGAGATAAAGATTCTCTATTTACGTCCTCATGAGCAAAAACAGGAACATAAAGCAGGAGTAATTTTGAAGGTTTTAAAGGTAACACATGAGCAATTTACTTTGGAGTGGCAGTTAAATACCACATGTAGGTAGGTATGGTGTACACAATGGGAAAAACTTTGGTTTAAGGGAGTTTGGTTGCACAAGTAGATCTCGTACTCAGTATAGGTGGAGGCTAGCAAAAGACTGGGAGCGACAAATCAAGAGAGCATAAGAGTCATAATCATGCATAGCGACATAAGCATCATTAATTAAAACATAAGCAGTATCACAAGTTCAAAAAATAAGTGGTCATGGAGGCTATTCATGACTGGTTTGTAGTCATAAACATGGTGTGAGCATGCGCCAAGTCAACCAAATAAAGCATTCAAAAGAGAATACCATATATTGATGCTTTACCTATGACAAGAACAACTCATGAATCTTTCAAGACATATTAAACACTCTGAGCTATTTGAGGCTAATCATTCTACTCAATAACCACAAGGCTTTAAAACTAAAATAAAATTTAGCATGGCATGAAAAAGTCTTAGCCACAGTCTATACAAGCTTCTACTAGCACTGTTATAAATTCTACTTCAAGCAGCAGTTTTCTTTCTCCCAACAAGCACCATACAAAACATGATTTAACAAAAATATTTTTTATGATACAGCAAGAAAACATGAGAGTACTCACATAAAACTACTAAAACTAACAACTCTAATAAGAGATGCATGCAAAACAGGAGCTAAATAAATGCAGCAGCTAGACAGAGATTAAGAATACAACATATTCTCATGAAAAAGCGGAGCATGTCACTCTCCAATAAAAGAATGCTGGGGTCCAACCAAGATTATTTAAAAAGTAAAAGCAAACTAAAAGCAAAAGCAAAAACAAACTGAAAACAAAAATAAAATACACTCCAAGTAAAGCACATAAGATGCGACCGAATAAAAATATAGTTTCACTAGAAGTGACCTGATAATTTGTTGATAAAGAAGGGGATGCCTTGGGCATCCCCAAGTTTAGACGCTTGAGTCTTATTGTAATTTTCTCGGATATACCACCGGGGAATCCCCAAGCTTAGTCTTTTCACTCTTCTTGGTCGCATCATATCATCCTCTTCTGTTGACCCTTGAAAACTTCCTTCACACCAAAATTCTCACAATCTTCATTACCAACATTAGTGCAATTGAAATAATAGATTCACATGGTTCAGTTTCAACACAAGTGTAACACTCAAAAACACATTAGATACTGTCACAACTTCTTTTAAAACTCTTTTTATCAAAAGAACACCAAAAGAAAGAGATTAAGATGCAAATGCGATAAATGGCAGAAATCTGTCAAAACAGAACAGCAGGTAAAGATCGATTTTTTTCAAAAATCTTCTTTCTCTCAAATAAAAAAGTCTTCTTCTAAGAAAAGTTGCGTATATACCTCAGGATTATGCACACAAAAACTCAGGTCATTTTGAATTTTCTGTGATTTTTAACAGAATTAACAGTGGACAGCAGAAATCTGTTTCCTACGTTGCAATCCGAAATATAGCCTCAACTTTCCACTAGAGGCTTTACTTGGCTCAACAAAAACTCAAAATAAAATATACAGTGGGGTTCCTAAGGAAATAGAAAACACCCATGTGTAAATAACACCAAAGAAAACGGGTTGAAAACAACGAAATAAAACGGGTTGCCTCCCGGTAGCGCTTTTCTTTAACGCCTTTCAGCTAGGCATAAAAGGGAAACTCAAGTATTTTCAAGTGAAGAAGCATCAACATCATATTTTTCTCTAATAATAGAGTAAAAGGGTAACTTCATATTCTTTCTAGGAAAGTGTTCCAAACCTTTCTTGAGGGGAAATTGATATTTAATACTCCCCTCTTTCATATTAGTAATAGCACCAACAGTTCTAAGAAAAGGTCTTCCCAAAACAATAGGACAAGAAGCATTGCATTCAATGTTCATAACAACAAAATCAACAGGGGCAAGGTTATTATTAACCATAATAAGAACATCATCAATTCCACCAAGAGGTTTCTTCTTAGCATTATCAGCAAGATGAACATCCAAATAACAGTGTTCTAACGGTGGTAAATCAAGCATATTATAAAGCTTTTGAGGCATAACAGAGATACTAGAACCAAGATCACACAAAGTATTGCAATCAAAATCATTTACTTTTATCTTAATGATAGGCTCCCAACCATCATCTAATTTTCTAGGGATAGATGTCTCAAGTTTTAACTTTTCTTCCCTAACTTTCATAAGAGCATTGGTAATATGTTTAGTAAATGCCATATTCATGGCACTAGCATTGGGACTTCTAGCAAGATTTTGTAGAAACATAATAACTTCAGATATATTGCAATTATCAAAGTCAATATTATCATCATCCAAAGTAATGGGACCATTATCTCCCACATCTCTAAAAAAATTAGCACTTTTATCAGAAGCAATTTCAGCAGTTTGAGGCAATTTAGCACGTTTCACCAAAGGAGTATGGACTTTATTAACACCAACTACTTTACCATTGATAGTAGGAGGTTTACTAGCACTTGGAACTTCAGTTTTACTAGTGGTTGTGATAGTGAAAACTCTAGCAATATTATTCTTTTTAGCCAATTCATCTTCTCTTTCCCACCTAACACGTAATTCAGCCATCAACCTAACATTATGACCCAAAGAGTGACCCCTCATTGTCAAATTAAGTTCAAGAAGCACCAGATACTCTACAGCCATACTGCGAAGGAAAATTCTACTCAAGATATCCGGAGACAAGCTACGCAATCAACTCATGAGATTATTATACCCACAAAATTTCTTTTTAAGGGTGGTAGCTACTTAGTTGAAATGGAACCCAAGTAACCCAAACATATCTTTCTTTCTAGCCTTCCCAAATCTCGGGACGAGATTTATTTTAAGGGTGGTAGTCTGTAACATCCCTAATTTTTGAAGGAATTCAAAAATCCCAAAGATTTCAATTTTTTCCACTAAACCAAGTCACCAAAAACAAATAAAACTCAAACAAAAAGGAAACATTATTTGTTATTCCAATGTTATTGCAAATGATAATCCAAATGCATCTATTTTCTAAAACCTCAAATCCTCAAAATAAATTCCCTATTTGAAAACCTTAAAAAAATATAATGAGTTTCACAATATTTTCTTGGTATGAAAAGGTTTAAATAACTTAGGGAAACACTAATTTCAAATATATTTTGTCTCTGAAATTTATTTTGACCATAATATCATTTAATTGATTTTACATAAGGCAAATAACATTGAGTAACCATTGGTCTTTTGCTCATATTTTGAAAATATAAAAGTTTGATTTTGTTTAAAACAACACCTAAATGTTTTCATTTGAAAGATAAAGATTTTACAAGACTAAGGAATTTGGTTTGAGGCCATTTGGAAATTCTATTCAAAAGTTATGATAAAAACATAAATTGAAAAGGGAAAAGAAATAAAAAAAAAGGGGAGAAGCAGCGCAGTGCCCAGCCCACCACTATGCCCCCCTCTCTCTCGCTAAGCTCAGCCGCAGGCGCAACTCAACTTACCCCCTCTCCCCTCTATTTTCCGCTTGCACGCGTCACGAAGGCGAAGAAGCAGCGAGCCCATCCCGAAAATCCCACCACCTCAGCCCTCTCACTCCCCTTTCGCTGACCGGTGGTACCCACCATGACGTCTCGCGTGACATCGGTTCTCGGCGTCCGTGCTTGCCCAGGAGACTGCCATGCCGCCCCTCTCTCTGCACCCTCTGCAAGTGCATTTTGCATCTTTGATCACTCTTAGGTTTTGGAGTTGATAACAACACTACTATACTAAGCATCTAACAGTGCGCCAAGTATTTCAGGTTATATCAACTAGACGCCAAAAAGGTTAAGAGAATTCCAAGACAAAGCCACCAAGATTTATATGGTCCAGCGGTAGTACCGGGCTTGGCAGCGGTAGTACCGCTCTGCACAGCGAGCGGTAGTACCGCACCCAGTACCGCCAGGAGAAAAATGCATACTGTCTCCAGCGGTACTGAAGGGGGTACTAGCTCGGTAGTACCGCTGTACTAATATTTATCTTGAGCAAAGCCTTGCTCAGCGGTAGTACCGCTACTGGCTGGTCGTAGTACCGCTACCTGCAGGAAGCAGTAGTACCACCCTCAGTACAGGTCATTGTAGCGCTGGCTAGGTTTTGCTCGCAGTAACGTTTACGGTACTGAGGCGGTAGTGACCTAGCACTACCGCTAGCCACTTAGATTTAATTCGAAGATTGTGTCCAGCGGTAGTACCGGTGTGCACTCGCGGTAGTATCACTGCTGGAGTACCACGGTACTTTGGCAGTAGTACCGCCCGCGCCCTGTCACTGGGACGCCCTAGTACCACTTATGTTACCAGGTAGCGGTAGTACCGCTGGGACCAGCGGTAGTACCGCCAGGCACGAAAAAGGGTCAAACGGCTAGTTTGGGGAGGGGGCTATAAATACCCCATCCCCTTCTTCCCCAAGAGGTTGCTTGCTCCAGCATTAAAGTCAAGCATTTATTGAGCCTCCAAAGTTAGATCTCTCCCAATCACTCCACCCAAACTCATTGATACTTGGAGGATTGAAGGAGAAGACCCGAATCTACATCTTCACCGACTCGTTCTTCATTTCCCCCTCTCTAGCTAGAGGGATCTAGCCTAGGGTTTCCTCTTGTGGAGAACCTAGGAATCTTGCTACTTGTTGGTGATTCAAGGATTGTTGGGAGCCCTCAATTTGGTTGTGGGTGTGTGCCCCAGGTTGTTTGTAAAGGACTCGATTCCCGCCTCAAAGGGGATCAATAGTGGAAGGTGAACTAGGCCTTTGTGGCGGGGTTCATCGGAGAATAGGGTGAGCCCTTTGTGGCGTTGAGTAGTCCTTTGTGGCGAGCTCACACCCCTCCAACGAGATGTACTCCCTTAACGAGGAGGAACTCGGGAATACATCGTGTCTCCGTGTGCTTCTTATCGGTTACCTCGTTCCCTTCCTCCTTGACTCTCGCTTGTATTATTATTGTGCTTGCCTTGTCATATAGGTAAATTCACCCTAGTTGCATCTTATAGAGAATTTACCTTTGTGTCAAGCCTAATTGTTAAAGAAAAATTAAAATTGGTCGTAGCACCTATTCACCCCCCCCCCCTCTAGGTGCCTTAACCGCCTAAGAGTTTAAGTATGGGTGAAGATTCGGACGCCGAAGGTTCCGTGGCTAGGGTGTCCATGGATGATCTCAATGAGTTGAGAAATTCATTGACCTCATCCATAGACACAAAATTTGATGAGTTGCGTTAAGTCTTGGCGGAACTCCTCAAAGCCAAAGGACCGGAGGTCGCCGACTCTACTCCTCCGGAAGTTCCTATGGAGGGCGCCAAGAAAGGGGTACATGGTGAACCATCTAAAATTGTTTCCGCCGAAAACTCCACCGAAAAGGGTACGGAAGGAGAGGGAGAATTTCACTCCGTCAAAGGACATTATTCTCCCGATCCCCCCGTCCCTCATCCTCATATAATCCCTAGGGGAGATCCACCTAAAATTGATGCATATTCTTTCCGTGAATGGAAATATTACATGGAGACTCACTTGAACTCTTCTTGTATAGAGCTTTAGAGGGTCACTCGTGATGGATACAAGCCTCATTACACCAAGAACCTCACAAGAAGAGAAGCCATGTATTGTCAACTCAACTACACCGCCTTGTTAATTCTTCAACAAGCCGTGGGTCCAAACCACATGTTGCATATTCAACAATATTCCACCGCCAAGGAAACATGGGACGCTCTTGTCATCATGTTTGTGGGCAATGAGAGCATGCAATAGAATAGATATGATGCCTTGACCAATGAGGCCGAAGGGTTCTATATGCTTGATGGAGAGAACCATGAAGACATGTACCGAAGGCTCAAGACACTTGCCACCGCATTCACTAATGTTGGTGCTGATGCTTGGATCAAAAGGAAGTACATGATTGC
Source organism: Alopecurus myosuroides (assembly GCA_028641055.1). Taxonomy (NCBI): domain Eukaryota; kingdom Viridiplantae; phylum Streptophyta; class Magnoliopsida; order Poales; family Poaceae; genus Alopecurus; species Alopecurus myosuroides. Next base: position 142,012,437 of record CM054059.1, read on the forward strand.
CCCCATGACATTTGAGCCCGCGGACTTGAAGAGCATTCAAGGAAGACATGATTTCCCTTCCATGACCTCAACTAAAGTAATGCAAGAAATGTGCTCCTATCAAGTGCAAACCAAGAATGCTCTTGACAACCATGCTAGGTCCATTGGAATGCACAAAGGGGCATCGGTTGCTTTGAAGGCCAAGGTTGTGTAAAGAGAGGTTGAGTATGAAGAAGAAGGAGAAGAGGCATTGCCTCCCTTGAAAGAACAAGACTATGATCCCGCGCTAAAGGATCTCATTGCTCTCACCGTGCAAAGGTTTTGGAGGAATCCTCCCAAGGGCAAGAAATTTGTTGAGGAGAAGACCAAGTCTCGCTATGGCAATGATGGGGCTCAAAAAGTGAGGTATTGCTTCAATTGCCAAGATAAGCACCACTTCATTCTGGAGTGTCCCTATGAAAATAGAGAACTCCATAGTGGCAAGATCATTTGCAAGGACAAGTCCAAGGTTGAGTACAAGAAACCTCATTTCAAGAAGAAACCATTCAACAAGAAGTCTCCCACCAAGTTTGTGCTATTGACTCAAGAGGAGTATGATTCCGGGAGTGATGAAGAAGAAGAAACCACAACTAAAGTGGCCGCTCTAGCTATTGCTTCTACTCCATCATGTTCATCTCTCTTTGAATCCCCCAATGGAAATCATCCTCAACGAAATGCCAAGTGCTTCATGGCTAAGGCCACGGAGGTATCACCTTCCTCCAACTCTAAGACCCCTAGTGAACTAGAACATCTTGCTAATCTTAGAGTAGAAGATGAGAGGCTCTCCTTGGAATGTTTTATGTCTAACATGCAAGGGGAGACCAAGAAGTACTTTGAGCATCTCATGAGCCAATTGGGAGAGGCCCAAGAAGCTCTTGAGAAGAAAGGTGAGGTTGAAAGAAGGGATGCGGATGAAATTGCATCCCTCTCTATGACTCTTGAGGAAGAGCATGATGGTAGAGTTTCTCTTGAGGAGGAACTTGAATCTATTGAAGAAAATCATAATGAACTTGTCTCTAATATCACTAAGGAACGTGATCTTTCTATTGCTAAATACAAAAAGGCTAAAAAGGATAAGGTTGAGTTTGGGTTTGGTCATGGTAAACTAACCGAGGAGTTTGAAAAACTAACCGAGGATCACAAAGCTTTAGAGAGTCAACATTCTTCCCTCAAATATTTGCATGAACAACTTCAAACTCAACTTAATCAATTAACAACCCTAGAACCTCTACTTCTTCTTATGATCATGCAAATATTATTGAGGAAAATTCTAGGTTGAAGGTTGAGCTTGCAAGGCTCAAGGGAAAAGGCCCTCAAGTTGAGAAGGTTGTGGTCTCTACCCCACAAGTGGTTGCCCCTAGCTCGAATGTGGTCATTGCTAGACCACAATTGAGAGCTCCGAGGCCACAAGTGGGCAAGCAAGTTCTTGGCTATGTTGCCAAGAAAAAGAACAAGAAGAAGAACAACAATGGTGCTTCGAGTGGTATTGTCATTAGGGACAACACTACTCGTAGCACACCCGCACAAGCAAACAATGTTGCCTCGAGTAGTAGTGTTATGAGGGACAACACTACTCGTAGCACCTCCGCGGGAACTAACAATCCACACCATTTCTTATATGTTGATTTTTATGGTGTTGTGCAAGCTAAATATGTTGGTCCTATTGAGGGTTTCATTGACTATAATATTTGGGTTCCTAACACCCTTGTTGCTAACATGAAGGGACCCTCCTCGGGTCCTAACTCTAGTCAATGATCTCTTGAAGGACTATGCTTCCGGTGGGTCTAAATGGATAATTGATAGTGGATGCACTAGTCATATGACTGGAAGCAAAGAACTTGTGACGGGGTTGCGCCCAAATGACATACAAGCAACCGTCACTTATGGAGATTCGTCCTCGTCTAAGGTATTCGGGTTTGGCAAGGTTGTGATTGCTCCCGATATCACTATCGTGAATGTCATGCTTGTCGAATCCCTTGGTTACAATTTACTTTCCGTCTGCTCCCTTGGAAAGATGGGTTTCTCCATCTTTTTTTATGCTGATATTGCGGTCCTTTTGAGGAGCAAGACTCTTGACGTCGCTTACGTGGGACATGTTGAAAATGAGTTGTTCGTGGTGGACTTTTCGAAGTCTACCAACTCTCAAACAATGTGTCTTTTTGGAAGGGCGGACGTGGGGTGGTTGTGGCATCGCCGCTTATCCCATGTCAACATGAGAACTTTGCAAAGTCTTCACAAAGGTGTCTTTATTGTCGGACTAAAAGAAAATGTTTCCTTTTCAAAGGATCGCGTTTGTAGGTCGTGTGTTGACGGAAAGATGCATGATAAGGCGCACAAGGCCAAGACTATTATTTCATCAAAGAAGATCTTGGAGCTTCTCCATGTTGATCTCTTTGGTGCCGTGCCCGAGGCAAGTCTTGGTGGCAAGAATTATTGCTTGGTGATTGTCGATGATTATTCAAGATACACTTGGGTTTATTTCTTCAAGTGCAAGAGTGAAACTCAAAAAACCATCATCGACTTCTCCAACGAAGTGCAACATCAACAGAATGTGCAAATCATGGCTATTAGGAGCGATAATGGTTCGGAGTTCAAGAACTACACTTTGAATGAATTCCTTAGTGAAGAAGGCATTCGACATCAATACTCCGCCACTTACACTCCTCAACAAAATGGTGTTGCCGAAAGGAAGAATCACACTCTCTTGTATATGGCAAGGACCATGTTGGCAGAGTACACTTCTCGCCAATATTTATGGGCCGATGCCATATCCACCGCATGTCACTCCTCCAACCGCCTCTACATCCGCAAAGGCTTGGACAAAACTCCATATGATATCCTCACCAGCAACAAGACCAACGTCTCCTACTTCCGTGTATTCGGTTGTAAGTGCTTTTATTTGATCAAGGGTGTTAGGTTGTCTAAATTTCAATCCAAAACTATTGAGGGTATATTTGTTGGTTACGGTGCCGAATCCCACACTTAGAGAGTCTTTGAAAAAGCCTCACGGATTGTCATAGAATCTTGTAGTGTGGTTTTCGGGGAAAATGATGGCTCCCAAGTGGCGCAATTTCATGTTTCTAATGTAGATGTTGAAATACCTCAAGAAGCCATAGGAAGGATGGGTGTGGGATTTTTCCGCCCCATTGAGGGACACCTTATGGCGACTCGAGAAGGACTATTCTCTACTCAAGTGGAGCCCTCCTCTACAATAGAAGAACAATCCAAGGAGCCAAGTGCTACACCTAACCAAGAACATGACGAATACCCTCCTCTTATTGACCAAGTCACTACGCAAGATGCAACCACTCCTATCATTCATGCTAGTCAAGGCCAAGATCAACCATCCTCTTCATCCTCTCCTCAGGTTGGAGCTAGTGTTGAAGATATTGTTGATGATGATGATGATGATGATGATCAAGGCCAAATTGGTCACGACGGGGAACCAAATGATCAAGATGATCATGTGATCCCTCCTCGCAATAATGAGGAGATCGAAGCCCGTCGTGCTAAAAGGATAAAAAGAGCTTTGAAGCAAATTGATGCCCAAGACAACAAAGTCTTGGAGGATATTCAAGCTAGAAGATCCACAAGAAGGAAATTGGCACATTTTAGTGAGCATCAAGCTCACATATCTATGGTGGAACCAAAGAAAGTGTTTGAAGCTCTTGAGGACTCCGATTGGGTTGAAGCTATGCATGATGAGCTCAATAACTTTGAGCGTAGCAAGGTTTGGAGATTGGTTGAGAAGCCCAAATATTGCCACAATGTTATTGACACTAAGTGGATTTTCAAGAACAAGCAAGATGAGCATGGCATTGCTATAAGTAACAAGGCAAGATTGGTAGCTCAAGGTTACACTCAAGTTGAAGGCATTGACTTTGATGAAACCTATGCTCCCGTGGCTCGCCTTGAGTCCATACGTATCCTCCTTGCTTATACATCTTCGCATAATTTCAAATTGCAAAAAATGGATGTGAAAAGTGCTTTCTTGAATGGTCCACTAAAAGAGGAGGTATATGTTAAGAAACCTCCGAGGTTCGAGAATCTCAACTTTCCTAACCATGTCTACAAGATCGACAAGGCTCTCTATGGTCTCAAACAAGCACCACGTGCTTGGTATGAGAACCTTAGAGAGTTGTTGGATGACCGTGGTTTCGAAGTTGGGAAGATTGACCCCACTCTCTTCACCAAGAGAGTAAAGGGAGAGCTTTTCATATGCCAACTATATGTGGACGATATCATGTTTGTCTCAACTAACCAAGCTTTCAATAATGAGTTCTCTAAGCTTATGACTGACAAGTTCGAGATGTCTATGATGGGAGAGCTTAAATTCTTCCTTGGTTTTGAGATCAAGCAATTGGCTCGTGGAACTTTCATTTCTCAAGCCAAGTATACCCAAGACATGATCAAGAGGTTTAACTTCCAAAATGCAAAGATCAAGTCTTTTCCCATGCAAGTCAAGTGCCACCTATCACGTAACCCAAAGGGTAAAGATGTGGACCAAAAGTTGTATCGTTCTATGATTGGTTCTTTGCTCTATCTTTGTGCATCTAGGCCCGACATCGTTTTGAGTGTAGGTGTGTGTGCAAGGTATCAAGCGGCTCCTAAGGAAATCCATTTGATGGCGGTCCATAGGATCTTTCGTTATTTGGTTCATACCCCAAGATTTGGTTTGTGGTACCCAAATGGGGCACAATTTTCTCTCAAGGGCTACACGGATTCCGATTGGGAGGGTGCTCAAGATGATAGGAAGTCTACTGCCGGGGCTTGCCAATTTCTTGGTAGGTCTTTCGTGAGTTGGTCTTCCAAGAAGCAAAATTGCATATCTCTCTCTTCCGCCGAAGCCGAGTATGTAGCCGCTGCAAGTGCTTGCACTCAATTACTATGGATGAGGCAAACTCTCAAGGCATATGACGTTAATTTGGATAAGGTGCCTCTTTTGTGTGATAATGAAAGTGCCATCAAGATCTCCTACAACCCCGTGCAACATACAAGAACAAAGCATATTGAGATCCGCCATCATTTCATCCGAGACCATGTGGCAAGAGGGGATATTGCTCTATCATATGTGCCAAAGGATAATCTTGCGGATATTTTCACGAAGCCACTTGATGATGCAAGATTCATGTTCTTGAGGAATGAACTAAATGTCATTGATTCTAGGAGTTTGACTTGAGGATCTTGCACACACCCCTATAGATGAAACGTGTTTGAGTTTCGGTGTAGGCATGGACATAGGGGGAGTGTTATCCTAACACATTGGGTTCTCCCTCCCCTCATTATGCCCAAATCAAATACTCATTGTTATCTCTCTTTTTCTAATGTTGAATTGTGAGCTTCAATGTCGAGAATTGGAAATGTACCCAAGATATATCTTTGCGGTGACATACCATGATCTCTTACATGGTGGCTTAGGCCACCAACCTCTTATCTTGAAGAGTTGGTTCTTGTTTTGGTTTTATTGTGGTGTTTTCGTTGTGTTTGGTTTGTGTTTTTGTTGTGTCGGTGTTGTTTTGGGAAACACACTCCCTCTTTTCCTTATTTGATTTTTGAGTTTGTTTGCAGAAGTTGGAGTGTGTAGTACCATATCAGCTGGTGTTCTAATCCCAAGCCCAAACAATTCCCCCTGAGACCTTTTCTCTCTAAAAATTTCAATCTCTTTGATCCCTTGGTGAAATGAAGACCAGGCTAGCGGTACTACCGCCAGTTACGAGCGGTACTACCGCTGTAACTAACAGTAGTACCCAGCGCACGGTACTACCGGTGGCCCCGAGTGGTACTACCTCTGCAGGAGTTTGTGCCCAACACAGACTCAGCTGCGGTACTACCTCTTGGCCCAGGTAGTTCCAGTGAGCGGTACTACCGCTGAGTGTAGCGGTACTACCGCTGCGGAAAAAATCCATGGGGATTAAAAGGGATCTGAGAAACGGGGTTTGCCCTCATAACCCCCCACTCTCCCTCATCTCCTCCCCACTTTGGATCTCGCCGCCGCCAAGTCTTCCGTCCACCGGGGAGGGCTCTCTCCGGTCTTGAACGCTTCTCTCTCGCCGGAGAACGCTCGGGGACCACTCCCAACTCCTCCTCCTCGACAATGAGCTCTGTTACCCTTCCTATCTCTCTCCCTCGAGAAATCTTAAGAGATGATGATTCGTAGGGTATAGAGATCTCCTAGTCTAGGGGTAGTTAGTTGTGTTCCCTATGTAGATGAAATCATATTAGCACTACTCGTGTTTTTGACTCGTGATGGATTTGGTAGTCCCTTTGGGCGCCATGGTCGAATCCGCCAGCAGCGGTACTACCGCTATGGCTGGAACCGCTGGCAACAACGGTACTACCGTGGCCCCCAAGCGGTACTACCGCTTCCTGGAGTCTGAGACACTTTGAGTTCTAGTTTGATTCCCTCTCGTAGATCTTTTTGATTGAAGTTTTGCTTATCTTGTGCTATCCCCCTATTGCTTTCTTAGGAGCAGGTGCTAGTGGTTCGAAGGGTGGAGGTCGCAAGCGTGCGGAAAAGAGAGTCCATAAGAACCCCGAGGAGGATGAAGCCCCCGAGGTTATGCCACAAGGAAACTTGACAAGGAGACAGAAATCTATCAACATGAAATCAAAGGCAGCTCGTGACAAGTCCATTGCTAATATGCCAGATGAGCAGTTTCGTAGGGAAAGGAGGACCAATCCTTATAATCATCCTAGGGAAGCTAGAGCAAACGAGTGTTTCTGGACTCGTTTTCAGGAGATGATCTTCTATGAGGAGTACCCACTCAACAAAAATAAGGTGGTCACTCAGTTTTCTATCAATGTGGCTTTCATGAGATCCAAGATGGACTATTTTGGTGAGGCCCTGGAGATCTGTGAGGAATTTGGGCTTCTGGACTTCATTGAGCTCAATGAGGATTATGATGAGCATCTTGTGGGCCAGTTTTATGCCACATTGTACTTCCACACCGATGAGAGGAAGATCACCTGGATGACGAAGAATCAGAAGTTTTCCGCTTCTTGGAAACAGTTTGCTACCGTTCTTGGTCTACAGGACTATGGGGAGATTCCAGATGTTGCGTTTCACAACACCTTCTTCCGGGTTCCTTATCCGGAGAAGTCCATGGCTCCCACTGAGATGTATGATCTATACATACATGAACGTGTTGTGGTTGGTCAGTCCAAGCACCTGCTGCCTGCCTATGACATTCTTCGCAGGATCTACAGGAACACCTTGGCTCCTCGTGTCGGTAACTTTGATCAAATCCATGGATCGCTCATTGACTTGTTGGTGTACACTCATAGGAGTCATGGTGATGGTCTAAGGCTTGATGTGATGGACATTCTTTGGAATGATATGTACAACTGCGTGATGAGGAGGAGAGTGCCAGTGTTTGTTGCCTTGGTCTACAAGCTCATTTCCACCACTTGGCACAATTCCCAGTTTGCTGATGCTCTCTTGGATAATGACCAAGAACTTAAAACTCATGCCATCAAGGATCTTCGTGTCAAGAAGCATGTCACTCCTTTGCTTGGTCCGGATGATCTTGGTCCGGACACTGATGGCTCGAGTGACTCGGATTTCGAGATGGAGGGGAGAGCCTAGAAGAACAGATTTCGCAGGTGGATGTCCTAAACCTTGAAGAAGGTTTTCTGTTGCCAACTTGATATGGAGGACAAGGCATATCGTGCTCATGTCCGTAGCAAGGAGGAGCGATAGCTTACCCGTGACAGGTTTGCCCATCTGGGGGTGCCTGTTCGTGCTGGGTCGAGGACATGATCACTACTTCCAGGGAGTGGAAGTCCAAGCAAGGCAATGTGTGGTTTGATCAAGAGCTTCTCGATGATGCTACTACTTCTCACGAGCCTTGGACTCATGGTGAGACTGACGACGATGTCGAAGATGTGAACTCGGAGGATGAGCATAATCTTGGCAGCCCTGCTAGTGCCTCTAGCCCCGACGAGTGACCTCCAGGGACGTTAGCACCGCCTCTTCCCTTTTTGGTGCCTTGATGCCAAAGGGGGAGAGATTTCTATTAGGATCGATTCATTTTCTTGGGTTGTGTTCGTTTTGTCAAACTTTGTGTCGTGTGTGCTTGTGAGTTGAACTATTTGGTGTTAAGTTTGGGTGGTTGAACCATATGATGTTATGGATTTGGATTTTTTGGTTATTATCGATATTCGTTAAGCAAGCATTCATATTATCATATATTTTGTACCCTTGCTAGGTTTCAAAGAGTTAGGGGGAGCACACATTCTAAAAGAGAACAAAGTTTGCCTCATTAAGAAAATTTTCCTTATGCATCACTCTCTCTCCATGTGCTCGTCCAAAATTCTTTGTACCTCTATTAGTGGTGTTGTCATCAATCTCCAAAAAGGGGAGATTGAAAGTGCATTTTGCATCTTTGATCTCTCTTAGGTTTTGGAGTTGATAACAACACTACTAAGCATCTAACAGTGCGGCAAGTATTTCAGGTTATATCAACTAGACGCCAAAAAGGTGAAGAGAATTCCAAGACAAAGCCACCAAGATTTATATGGTCCAGCGGAAGTATCGGGCTTGGAAGCGGTAGTACCGCTCTGCACAGCGAGCGGTAGTACCGCGCTCAGTACCGCGAGAAGTACCGCCAGGAGAAAAATGCGTACTGTCTCCAGCGGTACTGAAGCGGTACTGGCTCGGTAGTACCGCTGTACTAATATTTATCTTGAGCAAAGCCTTGCTCAGCGGTAGTACCGGTATTGGTTGGCGGTAGTACCGCTGCCTACATGAAGCGGTAGTACCTCCCTCAGTACCGGTCATTGTACCGCTAACTAGGTTTTGCTCGTAGTAACGTTTACGGTACTAAGGCGGTAGTGACCTAGCACTACCGCCAGCCACTTCGTTTTAATTCGAAGATTGTGGCCAGCGGTAGTACCGGTGTGCACTCGCGGTAGTACCGCTGCTGGAGTACCACGGTACTTTGGCAGTAGTACCGCCCACGCCCTGTCACTGGGACACCCTAGTACCGCTTATGTTACCAGGTAGCGGTAGTACCGCTGGGACCAGCGGTAGTACCGCCAGGCATGAAAAAGGGTTAAACGGCTAGTTTGGGGAGGGGGCTATAAATACCCCATCCCCTTCTTCCCCAAGAGGTTTCTCGCTCCAGCATTAAAGTCAAGCATTTATTGAGCCTCCAAAGTTAGATCTCTCCCAATCAGTCCACCCAAACTCGTTGATACTTGGAGGATTGAAGGAGAAGACCCGGATCTACATCTTCATCGACTCGTTCTTCATTTCCCCCTCTCTAGCTAGAGGGATCTAGCCTAGGGTTTCCTCTTGTGGAGAACCTAGGCATCTTGCTACTTGTTGGTGATTCAAGGATTGATGGGAGCCCCCAATTTGGTTGTGGTTGTGTGTCCCAAGTTGTTTGTAAAGGACTCGATTCCCGCCTCAAAGGGGATCAATAGTGGAAGGTGAACTAGGCCTTTGTGGCGGGGTTCATCGGAGAATAGGGTGAGGCCTTTGTGGCGTTTAGTAGGCCTTTGTGGCGAGCTCACACCCCTCCAACGAGACGTACTCCCTTAACAAGGACGAACTCGGGAATACATCGTGTCTCCGTGTGCTTCTTGTCGGTTACCTCGTTCCCTCCTTCTTTACTCTCGCTTGTATTATTATTGTGCTTGCCTTGTCATATAGGTAAATTCACCCTAGTTGCATCTTATAGAGAATTTACCTTTGTGTCAAGCCTAATTGTTAAAGAAAAATTAAAATTGGTCGTAGCACCTATTCACCCCCCTCTAGGTGGCTATACTTTACTTTCACCCTCCCGCACGGCACCTCCCCCATAAATACTGCGTCGCCATCGACGTTTGCGCCCTCTCCTCCAACCCTAGCTCCACAACCCGCATGCCGCCGCCATAATTTTTGTCGACAGGGTTCGTCACTGCCACCGCGTCGGGAAGCCACCGCACCACCGTTTTGCGCCACGGGAGTAGACGAGGAGGACGCGAGAAGCACCCCGGAAGCACGCCGCGTGCGCCACTGTCCTCGGTTTCGTCGGAAGGCTACTGGAGACGCCGCGCCATCAACGGCAGAGCCCCGCTGCCGTCGTCCTCTCCGTCTCCTGCGAGATACACATCGACACCGGTGAGCACTCCCTAGATCTAATCTCATTCCTCGGATCAAGATCCAACGGCGCACGTTAGATCTAATCAACGAACGGGTACAGCCAATAGTCGCATGCCATGTGTCCTCCCTCGTCATCGCCATGTCACCTGCCACGCAGCAGCACAGTTAGATCTGCTTCAACAACGACAACCAATTAGAACACGCCACATGTGCCAGCTGTGATCTGTTTATTCCCGGAATAAAATTTAATAGACAGTTTTGCAAAAACACCCCTGCATCTTAGATCTATCATAACTTTTTAACCGTAGATCCAAATTTAGCAAACTTGGACTTTTTGAAAAGCCCTGAACGTTTAGAATCTTTTAGAACTGTACAAATTTAAATTTAACTAATTTAAATTTGTTAAAATTCAAATATTCTTGTTTGATGTTTTCTGGCATAGTTTAAATTCTATAAACCTAAAAATTGCAAATAAAATATCCCTAGAAACCTCAGGGCGTATACTTTCCTATTCTTTGTCCCAAAATAATTTTTGAACCTATTAAATTTGAATTTAGAATTGTTTGTCCTTTTTGAGTGTTTTTGACTTAGTTTAAATTCTATAAATATTTTCACCATGTTTTCTTTAGAATTTTTTTTCTAAGTACTAACCTTAGAATAGAGAGTCCAAAACATAAGCCCTTGGATGCCTTGAAACCATGTCCATGTAATTTTTGTGCGTTTTGGCCCTCCTGTTGAAAACCACAAGTCTGGATTAGTGAAAGGCCATAGAGAGGATAATACAATTTTAAACTTGAAGATTTTCAACATGAAGCAAGAAGAACAATGAAGGACTTAGCAACTTCAGAAGCATCTCCAAAAAGTAGAAGCACTTAGAAGAAAACAAAGAGGAACTTCAAGAATACCAACCCCATCTTTTTCTCTAAGTCTTTCTTCCCTTTCTTTTCTGTTCTCTTAGAGGTTATGTCATGGCTAAGTTAGATAAAGACCAGCCCTAGTTAGTACCAAAAAAATCAAGTGTTGGAAGTTTCCATGAAGCTACCACACCAAGGAGGAAGCTACAAAGGAGCCTTAAAATGATACCAAACAATGTGAAGACTTGGAGCTTAGGATTTGTTTTCCAAGACTTAGAATTTGTTTTCCAAGTGAGATGAGAGTTTTGACCAAGACTTCAACAAGGAGCCTTTCATCAAGAATAACAACTTCAACAGGAAGCTAACTCAAGAAGAAATACTCTCCCAGAAGATGAAGTAGAAGAGGAAGCTAAAGGAACTCCAACAATCCCTACTACCTCTATTTATCTATATGACTAAGTCCCTAAATCCTAGATAGTACTTAAGAAGATTTTCTTCAACTAAATAAAGGAGAACTACAAGCAAGTCTATTCAAGAAACATACAAAAGACTCAGACATCAGAATCAACTCAAGGGGGCAAAAGAAGACTTGAGGAAAACAATATAGATATAGATTCGACCTTGTGTGATCTTTTGATCAAAGACCAATCCTTAGACACAAATGGAAAATAATAACTACAATTACTTAGTTTATTTTGTGCATTGAAACTAAATGTTTTCACATGTTTTCCTTTGCTTTGTATGTTTTCTTAATTTGGTTGTATGTTTATTTTGTGTTGTGTTTTCAATGTTTAGATTGTACGGAGATCAACGTTATTTTGTGAAGAGAAGGGGATTGTTCTTCACCAACTTCAAAGGCAAGTAACATCATCAAACTACCCATTATTTTCTATATGCATTAGTTGATTTTTGAGTAGTATGCATGATAGGATTTTTTACTAAGTTATATTATGCTATGCTATTATCCTAGTGGTGTGTAGCCATCTCTCTAACCCTTGTGAATTTTTATCCTTAGAACTTAGTAGATGATATGCAATGTTACAAATTGTTTTTACTGGATGTTATGGAAAAAATTCTAAGTAACAACTTCAATGAACCACCTGGGTAGATTTGGTTGCATGACCGATGAGAGTTGAGTGTCTCCCCGAGGGGAATTCACTTGAGGAATGCCACCCAGGAACAAAGTGATTTTGATGTTCCCCAAGTTTAGATTGCTTCCAGTGTAGCCTTTGTTCATATGGGCTCTGGCTTAGTCAATTAAGTTGTGTGGACTCTACCTGTGGCTTGACAAGCAGATGTAGCAGAATTATAGGTGGAACGGGTCTTGCCGGTTGGTAGTTTTCATGCTTCTGAAAGACTTTGACTCAATTCTCTCCTTTCCTTAATACATTCAGCATGTATAGGATGTTTGAGTGAAAAGAGTACAAGGGTGAAGGTGCACAACCTCTGCAGAGTTAGAAACTAAGATCTTAGCCGTGTCCTCGGTAATGGACGACTTCGAGTAGCTGGACAAGGATGGACGGAAGAATCACATCACCATGTTCAATAAGTAAATTTTTGTCCAAGTGAACAATAATTGTGGTGCTTGGATTTCAATCCAATGTTGCCACCCTTTGAGAAGAAAACTTTGTTTTAGAAAAGAGATAGGAGAAAACTTGCTTTATGCAAACATAGCCAAAACTCCACTCAGCCAAATATGCATGTAGTATTAGTATTGCCACTTATATCCACTTGCCAATACATTAAATTGTATTGACTCCCTTGTGGATGCATATTCCATCCTACAGATGAATCTGAAGACGAGTGAGGTTTCGTTCAGGATCTCGAGTCTATCGCCAACATGTTTTGCCCGTGGCACATGAAGAAGATGAGGCTCAATGTTCTACTATGTTTTCCGCTGTAATTTTGTTTCCTGCTAGTCTTCTGAGACTATGCAAGTTGTAAACATATTTTGTAAAGACTGGATCATGCGATGTAATAGATTTTGATGCATTTGCATGATATTTCGTTTTGAACCGTGGTGCTAGCAATTGATCCAGGTACTAGCACAATAACTGAAGGGAATATGCCCGAGAGGCAATAATAAAATGGTTATTATCTTATTGCTTGTTTATGATGAATGTTTATTTCTCATGCTAGAATTGTATTAACCGGAAACGTTGATACATGTGTGTTTAATAAACAAACAATGGTTCCTAGTAAAGCCTCTCTTTTAACTAGCTCGTTGATTAATAGATGATCAAGGTTTGGTGATCATGAACATTGGATGTTGTTAATAATGGGGTCATATCATTAGAAGAATGATGTGATGAACATATACCCAAAGTGAATATAGCAATGCGATCAAGTCATTAAGTTTACATTGTTATATCAAACATACAAAGTAACTTATTCCTTAGACCATGAGATCATGTCAATCACTGATACCGGAAGGGTGCTTTGATGTCATCAAACGTCACACCGTAATAGGGTGACTATAAAGGTGTCGTTAGGTATTCGGAAAGTGTTAGTTTAGGATCATGGATCAAGAGTGGGATTTGTCCATCCAATATGACATAGATATATACTCTGGCCCCTCTCGGTGATATCACATCGACACCGCTTGCAAGCACGTGATATGATCACAAGGATTTTATATCATGGGAACGAGAAAAGAGTACTTGTCGGTAACGAGATTAAACAAGGTATGGTTGATACCAATGATCGAATCTCGGACAAGTAAAATATCGCGAGACAAAGGGAAATAGTCACGACGTTGATGGTTCACACGATCATGAGAGTCATCGTTGAATATTTAGGAGTCATCACGGATCTCTCGATCCCGCTGTTGATTATTGATCGGAGAGGAGTCTCGATCATGTCTATATTATTCACGAACCGTAGGGTGACACGCTTAAGGTTTGATGACGCGTTTGAGAGGATACGGAATATCGAAGAATATTTTGAGCAGCACCGAAATTGTTTCGGGGAAAATTGAAATAGTTCAAGGGGTTTTTCATCAAATGGTTGTTAATAGAATTAACAAATGATTCAAGGTGCTATATGCAAAAGTTTGTTAATAAAATTAACAAATGCTGAAATAAAGAAATAAAAATGTTTTATTTATTTATTAAAGAAAAACTCTTGGATTTTATAAGTGGAGTTTTAAGGGAAAATGAGTGAGTGTGAGTGGGTCTTCCACTCACATGAAGAGGGAAGAGTTGGGGGCACCACCATGGCTGGCCGCACCCCCTCTTGGGATGCCTCCCCTCCCCTATAAAAGGAGGGTGAGAGCTCCTCTTCTCACACACACTTGTCCACCTCATTTCCTCTCCACCCGCTGCTCTATTCCATGGTCTCCGGCTTGGCGAAGCCCTGACCGTGGGATTATACATCACCACCATGCCGTCGTGATGCTGGAGTTCTGAGGGATCCTCTACTTCTGCGCCCCGCTGGATCGAGTGAACGAAGGTCGTCATCAATCGTATGTGTGACCGATCACAGAGGCACCGCCGGATTGCGGTGCACATCTTCTCGCTTTCGGGATTGGTGTGAGTACGACTACGACAACAACAAGATTTGATATCGTAACGCTTTGTGTCTTCGAGGGTATGTGTTCTCCTTAACCCTCTCTATTTTCCCGTTGCACTTTGTCTCCTAGATTTGATCTTGGCCTTTCGGGTGTCTCGCGCGGAGGAATTTTTTTGTTTTCTATGCAACGACCCCTTCAGTGGTATCAGAGGCAGGTTCTATGCGTAGATGTTTTGTACGGGTAGAACACATAGGTGTATGTGGGCGTTGATGATCATGTTATTACCTCCTTGATTATTTTATGATCTTAGTGGCATAGTGGGATGAAGTGGCCCGGACTAACCTTACATGTCCACGTACATGAGACTTGTTCCACAACTGACATGCAACTTGTATTGCATAAGTGGCTTGCGGGTGTCTATTTCTCCTACTATAGTTAAGATCTAATCTACGAAGGGTTGTTAAAAATGTGTTTATCAATGTTGTGGTTGATGTTCGTAGGTATGAACGGTTCTATCCTCGAAAGCCCTAAGCCACGTAAAATATGCAAAAATAAATTAGAAGCGTCTAACTAATTTTTGCTGGGCATATGTATTGACATGGTCAATGTTACAAATTTGATTATGAGATGATCTCTTTTGTAAATTATTGATATACCATAAGGTATCCATATGATTGTCTTATTATTGATGGAAAATCAAGATTGGGGTGCCAAGGTACTTGGTACCATGCCGCTGGAATGATGGAGATCATACCATGATGCAGATGATGAGATCAAGTGCAAGAAGGACCATATCATATCACGTTATCCTTACATGTGATGTCTGTGATGTTAATCCTTTTTATGCACCTTGTTTTGCTTAGATAGAGACGGTAGAATTATAAGATGAACCCTCTCACTTAATATGAAGATAATAATGTGTTCTTCCTTAAGTATTCACCGTTAAGAAAGTTCATCGTTTCGAGACACCACGTGATGATCGGGTGTGACAGACTCAACGTTCGCATACAACGGGTGTTTTCAAGCCTAGCATGTACAGACATGGCCTTGAAACACACACAATACTACGGTTCTACTTGGCAAGCTTAGCATGTACAGACATGGCCTCGGAACACGTAGCCGAAAGGTAAAGCATGAGTCATATGGATGATATGATGAACATGTCGATGTTTGCCTTTGAAGCTACATCATCTCACGTGATGATCGGTTTTGGTGTAGTGAATTTGGTTCGTGTAATCACTAAAGACGACTAAGAGGGATGTTGTTTTTGAGTGGGAGTTCATGGCATAATTTTTAATTAACTTGAACTTATTTATCATGAACAACCAATCAAAGTGAATTTGAACAAATTGTAGTATTCATTGGCATCCACATAACTACCTTACACTTAGATTGTTAATTGAGATATAACTGTTATGATCTGATAAAAATCATTTAAGACTGGTACCATATTAGTGATATTTAATTTTTTTGTCCAATTGTATATTTTTGGTATTTCCTGCCTATCTTCATATGGTTAATGATTGATCTAGAGAGCAACTAATTCCTACTTAGAATCCAGAGTCATGGTTGCTTCCATATTACTTTATCTTCAAAAGAGTGTTTTGTTGATCAAGGTGATTTAGGAACTGAAAAGAGTTATTTTCGGAAACAATCAAGTGAAAGATATATTGATATCTAGAAACTTATTTGTGGCAACATGACTGAGTATAATTTAGTGTGACAATGTTTTCTTATATTATCTGAATATATGCAATGACTGAAGACGCTAGGCGTTTGAATATTCCAAGAAGTTGGGCGCTAAAAATTATCCTCTAAATTCCTTCCTTCGAGCTATAGTATCTTAATCATAAAATTGTTATGATGGGGTGGATTAAAAGTATAGGTAAAGTCGTTTACCTTGCTTGGAGATTGCTAAGAGTGGAATCTAGAAGAATGCTATTAATATGGTGATATTAGTAGAACAATCAAACTCAAAGTATGACTCGATGGGTGATAGTATATGACTAACACACCAAATAAAATGAGCTAGTACGACTAGCATTATTTGATGTTGAATGATTCTTCTATAAAGGAAAGGGAATATTGAAAATAGAATTACAAAAAGATATATGGCAGAAAAAGAAGATAACTGGAAAAGTCCAGCTCAGGAGTATATGCTTGATATACAAGTTATAGATGTATTACTAGTTAACAAAGTATTTTTGGCTATTTTGATACCACATTGGTTGGTATGAGTTGTCATACAAAGCAACGCAATGCAAGAAATACAAGGGACTAAAATGAACTAGTAATAGATGTGGAATCGATTATGACAAGAACAGAAATAAAGTGTTATTGTGTTCATTGTCGTATCGAACCAAACATTCAAGATTTATTTTAAGAACTTAATAAGTTGTTATTTTGTTCTACTCTTTTATGAGAACAAATGAGATTGTTCAAACTATGACCATATTCCATAATTGATGGATATGTTAATATAAATCATGTTGGTAAAGTAAACATCTATAAGACTAAATGCTAAACGTTGCAAGACGTAAAAGAGTTTCACTTAAATTGTGACACCACCATTTTAGTTCAAATCGGAAAGGAAAACATGAAGGAACTCCATATTGATGGACTTCCGGAGTCAGGTTGTTTTGAATAAATTGACGCTTGTGAGACCTCTTCCAAAAGATGACTAAGAATTCCGTTCATAGGCCAAACTAGAATGGACGACTAATTTAATGAAGATTGTACATATTGATGTATATAGTCCATTATGTATAGTCATGTGTGGTGGATTAATTTTTCCTTCATAAAATTCTGTCGAGGATTTGAATAGATATGTGAGTATATCTACTTAAATAGAACGGAGTTTGAATTTTTGAATTGGTTCAAATTGTTGTTAATATGAAGTAAAAATCAATGTAACAAGATAATCAAGTATTTGTGATTGGATCATAAAGGATAAAGTTTGAGTTACAAGTTTAGAAAAACATCTGAGAAGTTGCAGAATTGTTCTACAACTTATACTTCTCGAATACCCCACATTTGTTTGGAGTATTCAAGAGACAAAATCAAACCTTGTTTGACATGGTAAGATAAATAAAAATGCCATTATAATTTTGTAGTTTATACATTAAGGACAACCGCTTTTATACTGAAAAGAGGACCATCATGATCCGTTGAAATTGACAACATATAAGATATGGTTTGGGTAGTGACCCGAATTGTCATTTTGTTAAGTTTTGGTATGCATAGCATGTGTAAAATGTTTACAACCAAAATAGGATAAATATATGTTTATAAGGTTATCCCAAATAAAACATTGGGTATTTCTCCTATCACCAAACCCAAAGACAAATGTTGTTTGTCAGAAAGGGTTGATTTCTCGAGAGAGTAGTTCTTGCAAAACAAGTGAGTGAGAGCACAATACAAACTCAACGAGATTACAGAATCTTCGTTATCATGTCAAGAGTAGCGCAGCACTGGAAGTTGTTCCAGGGTTTCCTATTTTGACTAAGTAGAAGACACTACATGTGATTGTAGATACTTCTAATGAGTTTGCGAACTGAACCACAAAAGTCCTAAAACTTTGTACTTAGACCAACTTGTGGTTTAAGAGTAAAGTGTTGTTTTGACAACAAAAGGACCTGGACCTTATAAAGGAAGCAAATGATGGGCCCTGACTTCGTAAAATTGACTATAGTCATTATATCCGCCATAGTATCCTTGTAATATCAAGTATGTGACTTGGTAGTCCTTTCGATAGGCTTGATGCATAACGATAGCAAAAGGGTCTATATAGCGACAAAGACATGGATTTTTACATCCTTTGAAAGTTGCACTTATCGAAAAGTTGTTTTCGACGAAGTTCAAATTGTTGAGTACTACAAGATTTTGATCTTCCGTAGTGATGCTTTAGTCATTGAGGATAGTTCTAGCAAAAGTTACATATTATGATATGGCAGTTGAATAACAAAACCAACTTTCCTCTCGAGGAAGTGTGATCAAAGATATGTACTTGACACAGTCTAAGAGTTTTGTAAAATTGAAAAGGTTGCTAGAAAGGTATGCACACTTCAATGGTTGAAGTGAGCATAACGAAGTTGAAATCTTTACCTTAATGAAGTTATCAAAAGATTTTGATTCCATCATGAACGATAAAAATTCTTGTAGAATTACAGGAAATGAAGTGGGAGCGCTATGACATATTTCCAATGCTTTATGTAGATGACATATGGTTGATTGGAAAATATGTATTTTAAATTAACACGGTTAAGATTTTCCTATTGATGAAAGGCTTAGAAGATATTGGGCATCGATATCTAGAAGAGATGGATTAAATCGCCTGATATGATTGAAGCCAATTTACATAGATGAAATATTGAAGTAAGTCAATATCGAAATGACAAGAAGGAGTTCTTGTCACATGGAAAATAATTGAGCAAGATTCAAGTGTTTTGACACATGATGAGCATCATTGAAATTGAGATTTCTAAGTCATGTCTCCATGCTATGTACACAACCAGATGAGTCCTATGCTATAAAAATGTTATAGAAGGACAATTCATATGATGATTAGACAATAGTGGGAGAGATCCTTGTGTCATTTTAGAAATGATAAGGATATGTTTTCCTATGTAGTAATGACAAAATGTTAGTTGTAATATGTTACACTAATAGTCTTGTCATATATTGAAATAAATTTATCTCAATTAAAATACGTGATGAAGGGTAGCACAATAGGCTGGAAGAAAATTCCATGCTGGATTTGAAAGTGTTTCAAAATTAAAATATTGTTGCAGATACTACAACAAATGCTAAAGTATATCGTTGTGTTGACAACTGATAGTAAGCGTATTTTGTGTCAAGGAGTTCTTTATTGAACTTGGTGAATTTCCAAGAATGCTGACACTATGAAGCTACATTTTCACAATGTTAGTAACATTAGTTTAAGCAAAGGATTTAAGGTATCACCGTAACTTGGTGAGTTTCCAAGAATGCTAACACTATGAAGCTACATTTTCACAATGTTAGTGACATCGGTTTAAGCTGAGGAATTAAGGTTTCACCGATTGACCATATATATACAAAGCCATCTCATTAGAGGATAAGTGATGCGTGTAGACGCAAAGAACATGCAAATACAATAGGACCTGAACAGTTCAGATCTTTTGGATGATGTTTGCCACATGCGAAGCATGGTAATAACACTGGAACGCCATATGTGTTAAGTACTTACAGACTAGATTGTTGACTCTAGTGCAAGTGGGAGACTGAAGGGAATATGCCCAAGAGGCAATAATAAAATGGTTTTTATCTTATTACTTGTTTACGATGAATGTTTATTTCTCATGCTAGAATTGTATTAACCGGAAACGTTGATACATGTGTGTTTAATAAACAAACAATGGTTCCTAGTAAAGCCTCTCTTTTAACTAGCTCGTTGATTAATAGATGATCAAGGTTTCGTGATCATGAACATTGGATGTTGTTAATAACGGGGTCATATCACTAGAAGAATGATGTGATGAACAGATACCCAAAGTTAATATAGCAATGTGATCAAGTCATTAAGTTTACATTGTTATATCAAACATACGAAGTAACTTATTCCTTAGACCATGAGATCATGTCAATCACTGATACCGGAAGGGTGCTTTGATGTCATCAAACGTCACACCGTAACAGGGTGACTATAAAGGTGCCGTTAGGTATTCGGAAAGTGTTAGTTGAGGATCATGGATCAAGAGTGGGATTTGTCCATCCAATATGACGGAGATATATACTCTGGGACCTCTCGGTGATATCACATCGACATCGCTTGCAAGCACGTGATATGATCACAAGGATGTTATATCATGGGAACGAGAAAAGATTACTTGTCGGTAACGAGATTAAACAATGTATGATTGATACCAATGTCGAATATGCATCTCAACAAGTCCCTCGGATGAACCGATAGGGTTTCGAGTAAGAGAACGAGTAGGCACTGGTGACAATTGTCGGCTAACAGGGGGCAAGATTTACCCAGGTTCGGTGCCCTCGTAGAGGTAAAACCCTTACTCGTGCTTCTGTCGATCTGTATTAATGAGTAGATCGGTTACAATGGGGGATGATCAAGTCGAGAGTATGATCTCGATCTCAAGGCTTTGATGGTGCGGTATTGCTTGGTCCTCCCCCTGGCGGTTCTCCTGGTATATAGATAGCCAGGTCTCAAACCGTGCCCGGGGGGATACAAAGCCTAACCCTAAGTCGGTTACAGGTTTCCTTTCTTAACCCGCAAGGCTTTGCGGGTGGGCTTTGATTGGGCCTTCTAGAACAGTCCATGGCGCTTCCTTTGGAGCTTGGGCCTTGGGCCTTAGACCGGGTAGGCTCACCCGATAGGCCTAGGATCCATCCCTTCGTCAGTAGCCCCCGAGCGTTTACTCGGCTGAGAATCAGTCGGGTGGACGCTCAAAGTTTATCTTGATTTCTTTTCGACTGATGGCTTCAATTGTTTGAAGAGGGTGTGAACCCTGTATAGGATGCATTCTTGTGCTCGAGTATCGAGGAAATAAAAGTGCCAGTGTATTGGCTTTTTTCGCAGAAGGATATGGCTCAGTTGCTTGGCTCTCCCGAAAGCTCAGGGTCAATTAATTGCATCTAGGGCAAAAATAGTTCTGGCCTACTCAAATTCGAGACCTCCGACACGAATCTGATGAGGTGATCATTGCGACTGGGCCGTTGAGGTCTTACCGAGTCGAACATAACCTATGAGGGTACCCGGCGTCTGCTAGAATTTTTCTTCGTGTTGTTGACACAGAAATACACCGGAGGACGTAGCTTGAGTGCGATTCCACGCCCTCAAGAAAGATCTTTTGGGTCTTACCTTTGTATCGAGAGGATACGGCATCCGGATGTGCCTAGTCGGCTGAACGATCCAGGGTAAAGATGTGTATACATCGTATGTTAAAGTAGCAGGGACTGCTCACCCGCGCATATTTCCTCACAACTTTGCGTGTAAGGAGTTTTTCCTTGTTTGAATTTACGCATAAGTATTTTGTGTTTTTCAATCCGTACGAGAGAATTTTCTCGTCCGGAAGCCTTGTTGTGCCTATACGAAAGAAATTTCATGTCAAGGGCTTTTGTACGAAAGAGTTTTTCGCTTATTGATACATCCATACGAAAGAAATTTCGTGTTATGGAGGTTATGCGAAAGAGTTTTCGCGTCTTGAAATATCCATACAAAAGGAATTTCGTGTTATGGAGTTTAGGCGAAAGAGTTTTCGCGTCTTGATGTGTCCATACGAAAGAAATTTCGTGTTTAGGTTCCTACCCAAGAGAATTCTCGGGTTTGATGACATACACAATGATGTCATCGTGCACTTTGTTCGCTCTGACTCCTCCCGATGGGACATGACGAAGTGAAGACAGGCACGCTGGCCCACCTTGTCAGCTTTTTGACCGGAAACGAGACATCGTTTCCGGTTTTTCCGCGAGCCACGCGCAGTAAATGCGCACGATCTGTTGTTAAGATCGTGGCACGAAACAGATTTTCACCGCCGCCTCGTTTCCGCTTCATGCGTGGCAGCCACGATGGGTGCCACGTCGCACGATGGGCGGTCTAGATCGCTTTGTCCTGTATATATATATCCGCCCTTAGGCGGAAAGTGAAAACCTCCCGGTCATTTGCTTTCTCATCTTCTTCTTCCTCGCGCGCATCTCTTCCTCTGCAAACACCCACAAGCTCTCATGGCGGGAGGAAAGAAACGCAGCGCCGCTGCCTCATCGTCGAAGGAGCCCGAATATGTTGCCGCACCACCCGCCTCGAGGACGGGCGACTAGCACTCTGCCAAAACCACCAACAAGAGCATCAAGGAGATGCAGAGGGAGGGGCTGCTGCCTCCGGATGGCGACAAGCGAGTTCGCCTCGGCAAGAAGGAGCAGGTACCTAACCCTCGCGCGAACGAACGCATGATCTTCGCGGATCACGTTTCGTGCGGGCCCTCAGTCCCCCTTCATCCCTTCCTCCTTGGTCTGTTGTATATGTCTACGGCATACAGCTCCACGACCTGCCTCCAAATGCGGTGCAGCACATCTCGTGCTTCATCGTACTTTGTGAGTGCTTTCTGGGCATTCGCCCGCACTGGGGCCTTTGGAAGGCCTTGTTCAAAGTGCGGGTGTTTCGCGAAAAATCGTGGGTGGAGAGCCAGCTTGGAGAGACATTGCGTACCGGCGGCTTTGGAATCCAAGTGAAGACGGACAGCTCCTACCCGAAGATGCATTTCCTCGACTCCGCGCAAGGATGGCGGAGGAAATGGTTTTATGTTGTTGACAACAGTGCGGGTGGAGCTCACGAATTCCACCCGTTCGCTGTTTTAAAGCGACGGAAGTCATGGGCGCACAAGCTCTCAGTCGAAGAGAACCGCGTCATCGCCCCGCTACTCGCCAAGGTGACAGCTCTTCGCGACCAGACTGCAGGGGTTGCGTTGAATGGTTTGCATCTGGCGAGCGTCTTCCTCAGACATAGGATCCAGCCTCTCCAAGAGAGGCCCTCAACCATGTGGGAGTACCAGGGCGTCGAAGATCCTAGCCGTGTTAGCCAAGATATCCTTTCGAATGCTGAATTCGACAAGAAAATTGCGGCTATCACCAAGCTGAAGGTGGGCGAAGCCTTTGATATCTGCCCTATTGCACCATTCGAAGCTTCGAGGTCTCCTCCACCCGAGGTAAAAAAAAATTCTTCTCTGCTTCAACATTTTTGCCATTCGATAGTTTATCGACTGAATTTTCTCTTTTCCTCTTCTTCTCTTGTAGAGTTTGAAGATAGCCACATGCTATCCGCCAGTTTCTGCTGATGATGCTTCTGACTTGCTGGCTAGCAACGTTGAGGTTGCTCTCGACACCAGCGTTGCTGAGGCCGAGTCGAGCTCCGAGCACGGCTCCTCAGATGACGTGGAAGAGTCAGGTAGCGACCTCCACCACCGCAAGCGCCGCCGGCAAGTAGACGATGAGGCCACCTCCAAAGACAGTTCTTTGGGTGGTGGACCTGGCAAGACGCCAGAGCCCCTTGTGGTGACGCCCTTGAACGTGCTTCCTCCTCCAGCCCCCAAGTCAAAGATTGGCACCGCCTGGATTGCGGATATGCTGGACGACGACGAGTGAGTTCTTCCTCTCCTATTGTACTTTAGTCGAATGTTTTCTCTCATTTTCCTTATGCTTTTGTTCGATTCTTCCTCTCATGACAGGCTTCAATCCATCAGCCCTGGTCAGTTTGTTTCCTCTATTCCCTCTGTGAAGAGAAAAGAAGCGGCTGCGGGCGAAACTCCAGTCGCCAAGGTCACCCAGAAACCTTCGAGCCCAGCACCGGCAGCTGCGGCTCCAGACTATAGACTGCCTGGCTTCGCGGGTGGGGCTCCGTTGAATAAAGAAGTCTCGGGTAGCTCAGCGGATCCTGTGTGCACCGCCCAGGGCCAGCTAAATCTTGTCTCTTCTTTCGCATCCTCTATTTTGTTCGTTTGCACTTTTTTATCGGGTGCACGTTAGTGCTCCCGATGGGAGTAGCCCCCGAGGCAGTGGTTAATTGCTTGCGATTAGCCACAGACTCAAGTTTAAGCCTTTTTCTTCCTTTGATGTTATCGGGTGCACGGCAGTGCTCCCGATGGGAGTAGCCCCCGAGGCTATACTCGATTATGTACAGTCGTGAACAGGCTCAAGAACCTTTTACTTTAACTTGAAATTTGTTTTGTGCTTTTGCAGTCTCTTCTTGACTCCCTAGCCGCCATTGGCCGACGCGTGCTTTCGGCTGAGGCAGATTGCGCCGCCCTTCGGCTGGATCGTGATCGACTTGTTGAGGATGGCCAAGCTCTCCAAGGTAGGTTAATCCACTCCATTTTTCTTCCGCTATTTCTTTTGATCATATATGTTTTCTTTAGGCTGAATTTTACTGCCCTACAGCTCAAGTCGATCTCTTGAAGGCCGTGAAAACCGAAGTCGCCTCTCGGGTGAAAACCCTTGAGGTTGAGTTGGAGTCCACCCGAAAGGAGCTGGAGTCCACTCGCAAGAATTCGGTTGACTTCGAGGGGAAGCTCGCCGAGGCCCAGGATGCGCTGAAGCAGCTGGAGGATGCTGGTGCTAAGCACGACAACGATCTTGTTGGCATCATCTGCCCTCTGGCTCAGCATTCGCGGGTAAGTTGTACTTGATTTTTGCTGCCACTTGATTTTGATTGGCTATCTCGGGAGTTTACGGTGTCCTTTTGTAGATATTCTTCGTGTTGCACCGGAGCTACCTGGGAGTCGGCGATTGGATGCTTTGACGGACTCCTGCTTCCAGCTCCAGAAACACGCGAGTGGGATCTGCTCCCTCGTTGGCGAAGCCATTCAAGTGCTGACGCAATTCCACGAGCGTCTTCTGGTGGATGCCGTGGTTCCGCCCACGCTAGACGGCCTTCTGAAAGTTTTTCTGGAGGGTGATCTTCTTCAGGCTTACTCGGTTGCCCAGTCTGAATGTGGAGCGAAGACTGCCATCCAGTTTGCGTTGGCACACGGAGTCGAGGGCCTGGAGAAAGCGTACTCGAGCCTTCCTTACGACGCCGCCACGGGAAGAAAGGTAGCGTTTCGTCCTTTTGGCGATCCGGCTGAAGTCCTTGCCAAGAAGCTATCCGAATTGCTTACCCGTGCTAGTCGCAAGGGACATCCTGCTGCCAGCGCTAGTACCTCCGCAGTTCCATAGATAGTTTATTTTTACTTTGCCCCTTCAATGTAATGAACCTTGGGATGCGTTCACGTATTTTTCTTTTAATCAAAGTGTTCTTTTGATGTCTAAAATGCCTGATTATTGCGATTAAGCGTTACGAGTTCCCGATGGGAGTAGACCCTGAGCACCTGTTAAGTAGATGGTATATTTCTCGAGTGGGGTCTTGGAGTGTATCTGAACTTGTTTCATTTCCTTCTAGGTTGTGGGTCCTAACGCAGAGTATTCGAGTGGATCTGCTGCACGAGTAGATCCCCTTGTTGCTGCTGTTGGTACATTTGCCGGGCTCCGTGATCGTGTCGCAGATGGTGAGCGCAAGCTGAAAGCTTTGCGTGGAGTGGCTGATGTAGCTAAATCAAAGCAAAAGTTTGCGGCTGAGCGAGAACAGTTCGTGATAGAGGAGCTGGCCGTTGTTACCAAAGACATGCTTTGTAAGCATGCTAGCCCCCCTAGCACTTTGTTGTTTACCTTCACTTCACCTTTTTAACCTTTCACGGTGTTTTTCGCAGTTGTTGAGCCCGACGGTCCTTGTGAAACTCATTGGGTAGACAACCACATTGTTCATGAAGCGAGTATCTCAAAGCCGCATGCGAACAACTTCTGGTCTGGCCGCAGCCGCGGCTTTATTCTGGCTACTTTGAAGTACCGGGCTGGCCAGACGAGGCTGCTTGTGGTTTCTTGTCGCGAAGCCTTGTCTTCTGTGCATCGGACGTTCTATCCGCTGGGTGTTGTTCCCGAGAGGTTAAGCGACCTGCTAAGATTTTTTGGCCGAGTTGGTGAAGTTCGCGAGTGTGTTCGTCAGCAACTTATCTGTGGTGCTGAAGTGGCGCTCGCTTTTGTTCGGTTGTGGCATCCTGAGGTCAATTTTAGCTATATGGCTAGGCTTCCCAATGCTCCAGTCGATATGATCCCTCACTATGAAGTCGTGCAACCTGCAGCGGAGGAGATCATTCGACTGACTTCTGAAGAGATTGAACACAAGCTGGCTGAGAGGGCTGCTCCTCATTAGGTGTAGTCGTAGGATGTGGATATCCTGTTACCTTGTATAGTTCACTCGAGATTTTATAACGTGTTTTATAAGGCGCGAACCTTGTTTGTACCTTGTATTTGTAATTTTTCCTCCAATGCTTAGTTAGGCGTAGCCCCCGTGTGTTTGGGGTGTATACCTGTTGTTTAGCATACAAAATGAAGAAACACGAATAACTATGGTTGAGAAACTATGTGTTCTTATTGATATGGCTGAGAAGACATGTATTTTCCTCGAGCTACAAGATGGCTAGTATAGCCTTATTTTTGTGAATAGAATAATCCTAAGGATAGAACTTGCGGAGATGCGCAACATTCCATGGATTGGAGTAGATGCCACCGGTCTCGGGGTTCTTCAATCGATACGCGCCACCTGGGATAACTTCGTGTATGATGAAGGGTCCTTCCCATGGTGGCTCGAGCTTGTGCCCTTCCTTTTGCTTGAGCCGCAACACCAGATCGCCTACCACAAAAGATCTGTGGCGTATGCGACGACTGTGGTAATTGCGCAGTGATTGCTGGTATACCGCTAATCTTGCGAGTGCGATGTCGCGAATTTCATCGAGTGCGTCCACGTCTTCTGCGAGTGCCCTGTTCGAGGTTTCTTTGTTGTATACGACGACTCGGGGTGCGCTGAATTCGACATCTTCAGGTAGGACGGCCTCGGCTCCATAGACCAGAAAAATGGCGTGTAGTTTCTTGACCGATTTGGTGTTGTGTGAAGGCTCCACGGTACTGATGGTAACTCCTATGCCCAGTGCCCTGCTGCTGGGTTTAGGCGGTCGAGTAGCCACTTCTTGAGGCCGGCTGAGACTAATCCGTTGGATCGCTCGACTTGACCATTAGTTTGCGGGTGAGCCACTGAGGCGAAACTGAGGGTGATTCCCTTCTGTTCACAGAATTCATGTGTTTCCTTCGCTGTGAAGTTGATGCCGTTATCGGTGATGATGTTGTGTGGCATGCCAAACCTGCACACAATGGAGTTGAGGAATTTCACGACGCATTGGGCTAGCGGAGGTGACTGACATAGCCTCGATCCACTTCGTAAATTTGTCGACTGCAACGAGCAAGTGCGTGTATCCTCCGGGTGTCGACTTTCGTAGTGGCCCCACCATGTCTAACACCCATTGTGCAAAGGGCCAGGCGATTGGGATCATGTGAAGTTCAGTGGCAGGGGCGTGTGGCTTGGGCGCGAATCTTTGGCAAGCGTTGCACTTGTCGACTAGGTCCTTTGCGTCTCTGGCCGCTGTGAGCCAGTAGAATCCTTCTCAGAAAGTTTTACCCACGATCGCCTTCGAACTGGCGTGGTGCCCGCAATCTCCTTGGTGTATATCCCGCAGCAATTCCGTGCCATCCTCGGGTGCTATGCATCTCTGCAATATTCCTGATATGCTCTGTTTGTATAGCTCTCCATTGAGCACTCGAAAAGCTTTGTTGCGTCATACTAACTGTTGATCCTCGCGAACATCTGTCGGGAGCTTCTTGTTGGACAAGTAGTCGAGGTATTTCTGCGTCCAGACTGGTTCGACCAGAAAAACTTGTCTCAGAATGTTGTGGTTGAACTCAATCATAGCAGTTTGCGGGCTGACCTCTGTCTCCAATGCTGCGGGTGTTTCTGCTGATTTTTTGACCTTGAATGAGCGCTTAATCATCCTCTCGAAGTATATTCCAGGCGGTATGGGTGTGTTGGTAGAACCCATGTTTGCCAATTTATCTGCTTCTTCGTTGCTGGATCGCGCGATGTGCTTTAGTTTGCACCCTTTGAAACTTCCTTCGAGTAGGTTGTACATATCTCGATAGGCGACCATGTTTTCTGCAATGGCGTCGCACTCTTTCATCGTCTGTTGTACGATGAGGTTTGAATCTCCATAGATCATCAGTCGGGTGGCTCCGTAGGCGATCGCCATATTCATGCCGTGAAGGAGGGCCTCGTATTCTGCGTCATTGTTTGATGCCGGGTCGTCGGGTGGTAAATCCAATCGCAGGACGTATTGTAACTTGTCACCTCTGGGGGATATCAGTACAACCCCGGCTCCAGCTCCTTCGTTTCTCTTCGACCCGTCGAAGTAAATTTTCCAGTTGCTCGTGTATTCTGGAGGACCTGGCGTTTGTAGTTCTGTCCACTCGCTCAGAAATTCCATGAGTACTTGTGATTTCACAGATTTGCGCCCTGCATATATGATGTCCCAAGCGCCGAGCTCGATACTCCACTTTGCAATTCTTCTGGATGCCATCGGGTTATTCATGACAGTACCGAGTGATGCGTCGTTTAGCACCGTGACGGTGTGCTCTTGGAAGTAGTGCTTGAGTTTTCGAGCTGTGAGCACCACGCCGTACGCGAGCTTCTGATAATGAGGGTATCGCTGTTTGCAGGGCGAAAGCACCTCGCTGATATAATATATTGGCCTTTGGACGCCATACGCCTTGCCATCTTCCGGCCGCTCGACCATGATTGATGTGCTGATGACTTGATTTGTTGCGGCTAGGTACAGATACAGTGGCTCCCGTTCTTGTGGCGTTGTCAGGACACGCCTACTCTGCAATGCTCGCTTGAGGTCCGCGAATGCTTTCTGCGCTTCAGGTGTCCACTCGAATTTATCCGTTTTCTTCATTAGCTTGTAGAAAGGCAATGCTTGCTCGCCCAGCCTCGCAATGAATCTGCTTAGAGCGGCTAGTCGTCCTGCGAGCTGCTGCATGCCGCGGAGATTAGTTGGTTCCTTCATTGTCAGTATCGCTTGGATTTTCTCCGGATTGGCTTCAATTCCTCGAGCAGAAACCAGGTACCCAAGAAGTTGTCCTGCAGGGACGCCAAAGACGCATTTGGTCGGGTTTAGCTTGATTCGGTATGCGTTCAGCGCGTCGAATGTTTCTCTGATGTCATCGAGGAGCGTATCCTCTACTCAAGTCTTGATGACGATATCGTCAACGTACACTTGTACATTCTTGCCAATGAGCTTGGCGAGGCATTTTTGCATGCATCGCTGGTATGTTGCGCCTGCGTTCTTTAGCCCGAAGGGCATTGTCGTGTAGCAGTAAACGCCGTGGGGTGTGATAAACGTTGTCTTCTCCTCGTCCTCCTTTTTCATCCTGATCTGATTATAGCCCGAGTAGGCGTCCAAGAAGGAGAGGCGCTGGCAGCCTGCTGTGGAGTCCACGATCTGGTCGATCCGTGGTAGGGGAAAGTTATCCTTGGGGCAATGCTTATTCAACGACGTGTAGTCGATGCACACGCGAAGGATGTCAGTATTTTTCTTCGGGACCAGCACCGGGTTTGCTAACCAGGTGGAGATCTTTATCTCGCGGATGAACTTTGCTGTGAGTAACCTGTTTACTTCTTCTCCAAGTTCTTTTTGCTTTGGCTCTGGAAACCGTCGGGTTGTCTGCTTGATAGGTTTGGCATCTTTATAAACTTCGAGTGAGTGCTCAGCAAACTCCCTGGGCATCCCTGGCATATCTGAAGGCTGCCAGGCGAAAATTTCCCAGTACTCATGGAGGAGTTCAACGAGGGCGCCTTCCTATGCTGGAGAGAGGGTGGTGGACACCATCGCCGTTTTCGTAGATTCGGTCGGGTGCACCTGATGTTTTCGGGTGCCGCTGTTTGCGCTGAACTCGAGCTCTGGGGCATTTTTCTTGGTGAGAGGCATCGCGGAGTGATCCGTGGTTTTTGCTATCTCTTCCATCTCTTCCTGCATCCCGAAGGATTTGGCGATCTTGTTGAACTCGATGTCGCATTTATTGGATTTTTGGAAATCGCCGTCGATGGTGATGGTGCCATGTTCCCCAGGCAGCTTGAGCTTCATGTATGCATAGTGTGGTACTGCCATGAATCTGGCGAACGCTGTTCGGCCAAGAATAGCGTGGTACTGTGAGGGCCAGTCGACTACTTCGAAGTCGAGGAATTCTCGTCTGTAATTGGTTCTTTGCCGAGCACCACCTCCAAGTTTATTGTTCCGAGTGGGCGGACTGTCTTCCCTGGTACTATCCCGTGAAAGGATGTCTCTGATTGCGCAAGTCCGTCCAGGTTCCTGTTCATCCTGCGGAGTGTGTCCGCGTAAATGATGTTAATCCCACTGCCTCCGTCCATGAATACTCGGGCGAGTTCATAGTTTCCTATTTGTGCCTGGATGACGAGTGCGGCATGCCCTGGTCGATAGACTTGGGGGGGATGGTCTTCCTTGGAGAAAATTATCGGCTGGTCGGCCATCTTCAGATACTCGGGTTGGGATGGTGGTGCCTAGACAACCATGAATACCTGTCGAGTGTTTGTTTTCTGGGCCCCGCGGGATGGGCAAACTTTCTGTATCGTCCCTAGGAGCCTGTTGGGTTCGGGTATCCGTTGGTTCCTTGGTTTGCGGCGGGTAGCGCGGCTAGCACCGTGTTTTGGTTACCTGGTGGAGGTAGGGCTTGCGGCGGGTGGAATCCTTGAGTTCCCCCTCCCGGGAGCTGCGGGTAGCCTTGGTTGACTGCTGCTCTATTTTTCTTTGAGAAGGCCTCGTGGATGTCAAGGAACTTTCGGCAATCCTTGAGAAGGTGTGTTGCCTTAGTTTTGCCAGTGCGCTTATCTGTAAATAGATGTAGCGTGCAGTAACCATCGAGGTCATCCTCGGGGTTTTGTCCTCTGGCTTTGGCTTCCACTCGGGATTTCCGCGATATCCGCTGTCGCGATTTCTTGTGAATTCTGCTGCCACCAGTTCCTCCCGATCATCGCGGTCGTAATGGTTTTTCCTTTTCTTTCGACCATGACGACCGTCGTCTGGTGCTGGTGATGATGCTTTCTTATTGCGCACCGCGTCCTCGCCGTTGGCCCATCTGTCGGCTATAGCCATCAGTTCTCCAATGGTTTTGGGTGCGGCCCGTCCCAGTTATTCCCGGAAGGAGGTTCGCCGAGCTCCTTTGGCGAATGCTTCGACTGCAACTTCTTCTGATATATTACCTGTTGTATTCCTAAGTGTGGTCCATCGCTGAATATATTCGCGAGTAGACTCGCCACTTTTCTGCTTGCAAGCTCGTAGTTCCTCGATGGCCGCAGGTCTTTTGTATGTTTCCTGGAAATTTTTGCAGAAGTCGAAGGTTAGATCGTCCCATGATTTGTAGCACGCCTTCGGTCTTCCTTCGAGCCAGCTGCGCGCGGCGCGTAGGTTAAGGTATTGCATAGCCATGTTTTTGTTCCCACGTTGGCATTTCACTACCGTGAGGTAATCTGACAACCAGGCTTGTGGCTCTAGTGATCCATCGTATTTTTGCACCTCCGAAGAGAGCTCAAACCTCTTGGGCAACGGTGCCTCGCGGATGTCGCGAGCAAAGCATAAGGCTCCGCAACCCTCCTCGTCGGAAGAGGTGGACGAGGAACGTGCACGGTTCCTGGCCGCTCAAGCTTTGTCAACTTTGTGCTGAGCGATGTCTGATCGCGCATTGTATCTGGGTTCATCGGGATTGATGTCTCTCCGCGGCTCCTTGCCGCGGTGTCGCGAGCGACTGCCGTGACGCCGTGGGTTGCGATTGCGATCTCTCCGCGGGCTGCGATCGCGACCTCTCCGTGGGCTACGATCCCGACCTCTCGGGTCGTCGTCACTGTCACTCGGACTATCTCAGCGTCGTCGAGCATCTTTTCCTCGCGCGCGACGAGGCGACTTCTCCCTCCTGAGTGACGTGCTCCTGTGTCCGCGAGGTGCTTCTTTATCTTTTTGCGCAGCTGCCTTCCTGCGCTCGTAAGCGGCGATTCTTGCGGCTGCCATGCCTAGCCCCTTCTGGACCTGCCTGTATTGCTCTGCGCGGGGGTCGTTCTCCCCTGGTTGGTTTGTTTGCAGGTAAGTGGCTGCGGCTAGTACTGCGGCGGCGGGAGTCGTCGGGTGCACGTTGCGGTCCTTGTCGACGCGCATAAGGGAGGCCTCGAGTGACCTACTGATCCCAGTTAAGGATTGGTCATCCATAGTCGCAGTTCTTGAGACATGTCTTTTCCGCCCGGGATGGTTCCTGACAGAAGGTGTCTTCGAGACTGCCGCACGACGTTGACTGGACTCGTCCGCTAGCTTTCTTCGTTCAGCCAGGTCTTTTTGAGCTTCCTTGATCAAAGTTGCTGCTCTCACTAGGTGGTAGTGGTATGCAGTCATATCTTCATGAGGGGCTTCGGCTTCGAGTGGTTTGCTTGTGCGGATGGCCTCCTTTGCCCGATCCCAGGCGGCTCGCGACATGCCAATGGCTACGCATTCCCTTGCGTTGTCTTCAGTTTCTTCGGGTGGGTCTCCTGATCCTGCCATGCAGACCTGAGCCAGATATGGCTCGCGGGTCCTAGGCGTAGTTTGGAAAGCTTTCCTGACCCGAGAAGGTTCCTCTGTGGAGAGGGTATGGAAATTACGGGTGTTGAGGCGGACAGATTCGCCGCTTTTCACTAAGTCGCGATCCGCGTAGTTGGGCCGTGAGTCGACAACTCCTGGGCTTGAGATCGACTCCGAGCCCGATCCGTTGAGGTTGGAGTGCTCGGGGAACTGTAGAATTCCTTCTTTGTCGGCGTAGAACTGGAAGCTCCCGAACATTAGGGTGATGCTCTTCTCCAATTCGCTAAACACCGAGCGTGATTCCGGCGAGTGAGGGGTGACGATGACCGACCCGATGCAGATTGGATTGGCTGGATTCGAAGTTCTGGGGCTCCAGCGTGAGTGGTTGGTCGATGAGGCCGAAGATGCCGGAGATCCAGCGCCCGCCGTTCCCACAGACGGCGCCAATTGTCGAATATGCATCCCAACAAGTCCCTCGGATGAACCGATAGGGTTTCGAGTAGGAGAACGAGTAGGCGCTGGTGACAATCGTCGGCTAACAGGGGGGCAAGATTTACCCAGGTTCGAGGCCCTCGTAGAGGTAAAACCCTTACTCCTGCTTTTGTCGATCTGTATTAACGAGTAGATCGGTTACAATGGGGGATGCTCAAGTCGAGAGTATGATCTCGATCTCAAGGCTTTGATGGTGCGGTATTGCTTGGTCCTCCCCCCGGTGGTTCTCCTGGCTTTATATAGATAGACAGGTCTCAAACTGTGCCCGGGAGGGATACAAACCCTAACCCTAAGTCGGTTACAGGTTTCCTTTCTTAAACCGCAAGGCTTTGCGGGTGGGCTTTGATTGGGCCTTCTAGAACCGTCCATGGCGCTTCCTTTGGAGCTTGGGCCTTAGGCCTTAGACCGGGTAGGCTCACCCGATAGGCCTAGGATCCATCCCTTCGTCAACCAATGATCGAACCTCGGACAAGTAAAATTTCGGAAATAGTCACGGCGTTGATGGTTCACACGATCACGAGAGTCATCGTTGAATATATAGGAGTCATCGCGGATCTCCAGATCCCGCTATTGATTATTGATCGGAGAGGAGTCTTGATCATGTCTATCTTATTCACGAACCGTAGGGTGACACACTTAAGGTTCGATGCCGCGTTTGACAGGATACGGAATATCGAAGAATATTTTGAGCAGCACCAAAATTGTTTCAGGGAAAATTGAAATAGTTTAAGGGGTTTTTCATCGAATGGTTGTTAATAGAATTAAAAAATGATTCGAGGTGATATATGCAAAAGTTTGTTAATAGAATTAACAAATGCTGAAATAAAGAAATAAAAATGTTTAATTTATTTATTAAAGAAAAACTCTTGGATTTTCTAAGTGGAGTTTTAAGGGAAAATGAGTGGGTGTGAGTGGGGCTTCCACTCACATGAAGAGGGAAGAGGTGGGGGCACCACCATGGCTGGCCGCACCCCCTCTTGGGATGCCTCCCCTCCCCTATAAAAGGAGGGTGAGAGCTCCTCTTCTCACACACAACTTGTCCACCTCATTTCCTCTCCACCCGCTGCTCCATTCCATGTTCTCCGGTTTGGCGAAGCCCTGACCGTGGGATTCTTCATCACCACCACGCCGTCGTGTTGCTGGAGTTCTGAGGGATCCTCTACCTCCGCGCTCCGTTGGATCGAGGGAACGGAGGTCTTCATCAACCTTACGTGTGACCGATCACGGAGGCATCGCCGGATTGCGGTGCACATCTTCTCGCTTTCGAGATTGGTGTGAGTACGACTACGCCAACAACAAGATTTGATCTCGTAACGCTTTGTGTCTTCGAGGGTATGTGTTCTCCTTAACCCTCTCTATTTGACCGTTGCACTTCGTCTCCTAGATTAGATCTTGGCCTTTCGGGTGTCTCTCGCGTAGGAAATCTTTTGTTTTCTATGCAACGACCCATTCAATAACACAGAGTTCTTGCATTATTTAAATGTGAGAACGGTACACACACCCTGGACTAGTGGCTTCATCCGCTTATCTAATGATAGAAGAGCTGGCAGCGGGGTGCCCAGCCCCAAATTAATAACACAAATTATCTTCACTATTTCCCCCGTGATTTATCAGTCAAAGCATAATTATGTAAACAAAAGAGAAAGAGAGATGACCTTCTACCCAGATGCGTCCTTCTATGGGAGCCTCTCTTGTGAAGTCTAGTTGGCTTGTGACGTACTGTATTTTCTGTTTACCATTCGTTGACATAAGCATACACCTCTCTTAAAATATAGACACTACTCCAAGGTATGTGATTGTAGGCAGGCACCCAAGGATTTGGTTAGCCATGGTTTGTGAAAGATGGTTGGGAGGAGTGTCAAGTTTTTATACCTCTATTTAATAAAATAAAAGCTCTAGCACATGAGTGATCCATGCTTCCCTCTGTGAAGGGTCTTTCTTTAAATTTTATGTTGAGTCTCCATCTTCTAACTTTATGCACGGTTGAGAGAGCATAGTTGCCATTCTTAGTTTTATGTGCATTCGTCCCAGAAACATTATTAATCGATTCATGATATGTTATTGCTTGTTCTCTAATTATTTGTTCTAGTATTCCTCATGAACTTTGAAGGTGTTCTGGCATTTATGTTTTGCCCCACTCTTAAGGACTAGCGAAATACCACTTTGACATGTTTTCTCTATACTTGAAACAAACGTATATCTTTTGTTGCATTGTTATTCATGATCTTTTATTTGATTTACTTCTCATGGTGCAAGGTAATTGCTATGCTTTATTATTAAAGTTCTATTTATCATGCTTGTGTTAAAGTTCTATGATCTCAGCTTACTTATGCTTTTACATTATTGATGGTCAAGTTTATGTTGGTAGCATGCCACCTCAGAAATTATGTGTTTTTATCGTTTACCTACTCGAGGACGAGTAGGAACTAAGCTTGGGGATGTTGATACGTCATAAACTTATCCTTAATTTCTGATGTTCCATGTTGTTTTCTTATTGTTTCCCACATGTTTTATATACACTTTATGTCATTTTTATCGATTTTCCGGACTAACCTATTGACAAGATGCCATAGAGCCAGTTCCCTGTTTTCTGCTATTTTTAGTTTCAGAAAAATTGTTTTGGAAATATTCTCGGAATTGGAAAAATTGAAGCCCGGAAGTCTTAGAATTCCCGAAGGTTCCACAGACTCCCAAAGAGACTCGGAGGGGGGCCTCAGGGGGCCCACATCACAGGGAGGCGCGCCCCCTGGCCGTGCCATGGGGTGGTGTGGGGGCCCCCGGCCTCCACCGCCTTTGCCCTTTCGCCTATTTATACCCTCCGAGGCGTAAACCCTAAAAATACTCCACTTTGTCCCGAAAAACACCCGAGGCCGCCGTCATCGTCATCCCGAGATCGGGAGGGTTCTGGAGCTCTCCCCGGCACCCTGCAGGGAGGGGAATTCATCACCGGAGGGGTCTACACCACCATGACCTCCTCTGAAGTGATGCGTGAGTAGTTCATCCCTGGACTACGGTTCCATAACATTAGCTAGATGGTTGTTCTCTCCACCTTGTACCTCATGTTTAGATCTTGTAAGCTGCCTGACATGATCAAGATCATATTTATGCAATGCTACATGTTGTGTTTGCCGGGATCTGATGAATGTTGAATGCTATGTCTTTTGATTATCAATCTATCATGTTATCTTCATGTGTATGTTATTTATGATCTTGCATGCTCTCCATTATTAGTAGATGCTCTGGCCAAGTAGATGCTAGTAACTCCAAGATGGAGTATTTATGCTCGATAGTGGGTTCATGTCTCCTTTGCATCTGCGCTCGAGTGACAGAAACGTGACAGATGGAGGATGTGTTGTTGCCATTAGGGATAAAACAACGGTGTTTACCTAGTTTACATTGTTTATATTACACACTTTTCTTACGGCGATAATCTGTTGCTTGCAACTTAATTCCCAACGTTTGTTCGAATGATATTCGGATGGTGGATTATTAGACATAGATGCAGTTGGATGACGGTCTATGTATTTTTTTTTGTAATGCCCGCACGAATCACATAGTAATATTTATGTCTTGCATATGCACTACGGTGCAGCCTTCATTTCTGTCAATTGCCCAGCTGTAATTTGTTCACCACACATGTTATTTATCTTTCACGGAGAGACACCACTAGTGAACTATGGACCCCGGTCCTTTTTCCTCATACTGATAAAACACCTACTGTTTGCATACTGCTTCATACTGTTCCTACTGTTTTCTACACCATATGTTTAACCTCTTTGTGTTCAGCAAAACCGGTGAGATTAAAAACCTCACTGCTTTGTTGGGGCAAAGTGATTTGATTGTGTTGTGTAGATTCCACGTTGCTGCTGAACCGGTAGTGCGCCCTGCCATCTCAGTTGCTTCAACCTTCTGAAGTTACTCCTTCCTCCTCCTGGTCGATCCAACCTTGGTTTTTTTCTTAGGGAAATTAGCTGCTACACTCTTCATACCTTCCTCTTGGGGTCTCCCAACGAACATGTGTTCACACGCATCACACATCATTGCCTAGAATCAAGACCGTCTTATCCAACAACCGTGGGTGCCAGGTCAGAGCTGTGCGCGTAACACGGTCATGAATGGCGCAGACCACAATCGTCCATGACTCGAAACCACGCGCTAGGCCCGCGACACACCAAGTAGACTTCCCGCACTATCACGTTCACTACTAGGGCGATCGTCGTTGCCTACACGTCTCTGTGTGTCCACCTCGAGCTCTCCCTTCACCGCATTCAGAGGCAGGGGCCACTATCCCCGTGATGATACCAACAATAGTGACATTGAAGGAGGGGCACCGGATGGAAAGCCTATCCAACATTTTGTTAGGCTTCAACGATTCGCCTGAACGGAACGACATGGAGGAGGTTTTTGTTGTGGGTTCCAGGGAATTGATCGATACGACCAGGATGTATCTATAAGTTTTGATTGTTTCATGCTAATTTTATATCATTGCTACATGTTTCTACTATGATTTGACATTATTTCATAGCATTTTACTTGACTATTACCACACTGCCAAGTGTCGGTTTCTATTTTTTTAATTGTTTGTGCATTGGAGAAAAAACAAAAAATGAAAGTCGTCGGAAAAATCATGAAGAATCCCAGAAATTTTAGCTTTCCTAGACGAACAAGGAGGACCAAAATTTATCGGGAGGAGAGCCACTAGGAGGGCATGTGGGTCCTACCAACGGGACATGGGACTACACCTTGGGATTGGGTGACCACCTCCTCTTCCTCCTCTCATCAACCCCTCGCCTATAAATTCCTGTCAACTTAAAAAATTTGGGAGACTGAATTATCTTTTGGAGTTTTGATATATAGATCGGCAGCTAGTCCGAAGAACCTTTCTGACTTGTCATGTCAACTTCAATTGTATCCACGCCGGGTAGCATGACCGTCTCATGTTTGCATTGGACTCAGCGAAACAACATATGGTGCCATGATTACACTTTCCCCGCGCGCGAATTAAAAATCGACGCAATGGTACGAGGCCACACAAGTCAAAATTATCTTGCATGTTCCTCGACGCATGGCGGAAATCCCGCGGTTTCACACTGCTCCACAAGAATCGCGCTGCATCCCTATAATGAGTCTTCTGCCGAAGCCCTTCTCCTCACTTCCTTTGCCATTCTCCACTTCATCTTCCTCCTCGCGACAACTCCTTGGTTCCTTGCGAAACACACAACAAAACTCCATCACCGGCCAGCGACAACGATAGTGTATTTCACACCAGCGGCGACGGCAATGAATGCAGCGAAACCACCGAAGGGGATTTGGACCCCCTGCGTCATGACAAAGGAAGATCTAACTACTCTTGAGACGGAGGGTCGTCTGTCAGCGAATAACCTATGCGCACAACGCATTCCAATCCCCAAGATGGGGAGAGGTTGACACTAACATCACACATCTTCCGCGGCCTCTCGCTTCCACCTTCATACTTTGCAAAAAGTTGGAAGTACACTGCTTTAGAAAGGGAGGGAAAGCCGAACAGCTGGTTATGACTTAGAATGAAGCTAGCAAGGGGGCTCGCAAGTATCTCTCGCTCTCCCAGATTCCAATCACACATGAATCGACCACTGCCATTTAATTTCATTTTTTTCGAGAAGTATCAACAAACAGGTGAAATAACCGACAAAAGGTTAATTTGCACGGCTGGATGGACATGATCACTCGACGTAAAACCTAGTAACCTACTATTATTTCTGTCCAAAAAAACCCTAATTTTTTTTTGACAATCAATACCAAAACATAAATCTTCGAAATCTTTCTTCTTCCATGACACAATCTTGTACTTTCCTGAAAGCAGTCATAGAACGTAGATACCAAAACATAAACCTGTAAATACCAACGAGGCTCCTCTCATAATTTTAATTTTTAGCCGCAATGTCAAGGCTGCAAGCACGCAAGCAACCATTAAAGTAATCAACCAACATCGGCGAGAGTACCAACACCGGTATTGCAGGGAAAAAGAACCGAACAGCCTGGTCAACGTCGCTGGGAGCCGAGAGTACGAATCACCATTGTCGAGGACGTAGCAGTCGGGACAACTATTGCGAGGACAATTCTCCTCACGGCAACCAAGAGAAAAGATCCAAAACCGATCTGGCGAAGCAAGATCTGAAGGACCATACCTAGAAAACTTAAATCTTCCAACACCACCATTGACACCGAGAAGATCTCGCAGTCGAACAGTAGAACAAAGATTACTTATTGCAGACCATGTCATCTCCATTGACGAAGAAGACAGAAACCAAACCTTAATCTAATCTACTAAAAACCCAATTTTGCGAAAAAAACTCAACTCATAGATCGGGTTCCCCACCGCTCCCGACGCCGACGAGGCCGGCCGGAGGAGCGGGGAACCGACTATGGAGGAGACGGAGGTGGAGGCGGCTTTTTTTTCCTGGAGGCGGCTACGGCGGAACTCTACACACACACAAAAAAAAAACCTACTAGTATCAATGAAGACGTGAAAAAAAAAAATCGTGCGCGTGTACAAACGATTACATGCGCGCTGTGTATACAGCACATGCGCAGCCACTAGCTAGTACGGAGTACACAGCAAAGTGAAAAACCGTTAATCGCTTGTTGGTCCTCCAGCTACCGACTCGTGCACGCACGTGCAAAGGCACAAGAGCGACGAAGCGAATCTAACAAGTTCCACTCGAGCGAATGCGACGGCGACGATTAATTACGCTGTGACTATCGCACACCCGGCCGTCTCTCTCTCCGTTTTCGTCTGTTCCCAGCTTCTTCCACAGCCAAGCGCGCGCACTGTTCTCGGGCAGGTTGCAGCATGTGTCGCTGGGTGAGGCCGACGGTTCGGCTCGATCGCAATAATCAAACACTGGTTTTGGACACGGCAATGCGCAGCCACTAGCAAGCACGGCACGAGATCTCATGCATGGTCCTCCATCTAAAATTTGTCCTTTTCGCCATCATGGACCGTCCGGTTCGCCGTTGCCTCTTGCCTGCGCTGCGGCCTGCGGGTGGTCACGGTATTGCTACGGCGCACGGGACACGCCGCGGCTCGCCGACGTCCCCGTGCTCTGCGTTCCCCAATTTCCAACCGCACAAGTTTTCTTTTTTGAGGGCATTCCAACCGCACAAGTGAGAAGTTTTTTTTAGAAAAAAAATAATAAAAATAAACTTGTCTTTCTCCACTATCAGCGTGGCCCTGCGGCCTCTCTCCGTCCTAAGCCACAGGCTGTAGCCCGTTCGCTCGAACTCCAAAGCCCGCGTGCGATGAACTCGGCCAGTTACCATGCTTTCGTAAACCCCATGCTGATCGTTCAGCCCAACAACTACTCTAGCTAGTCTGTGTTCCACGCTACTCCCTCCGTCCGGGATTACTGGGCTCCTAGTGAAAAAATATTTGTCCAGCAATTAGCCCCTCACAAGGCCCCTAAGAATTAATTCTCCTAAAAACCTGTAGCCTAATTATTGCTTAATTCCACAAGCAGCCCCACTTTCCTCTCTCTTTCTTTTAACTGCCCAATGCATGCTAGCATGCGCACGGTTTGCCTGGCAACATTGATTAGGCTTTAATTGAAAATTTTGGAACTCTCGCTTTGATTGGCTCATGTACAACCAGTAGCTGCATGCTTTGGTCGCGATGCAAGACACTACAAGCCCAGTAATCCCGGACGGAGGGAGTAATTCTTCCACGCTTTTAGCCCGCCGCTTTTTTATTAGGGCGACATGCCCCCTTCTGAACAAGACAAAGACGGTGAGCTTCTGTTCTCCTTTTCTCTGGCCACTTCGGCGACAAAAGACGAAGGGAATCAAGGTGGCCCAAGCCATCCTAACATATGCTATGTCAGTGTTCAAGCTTCCTAAACTAGTTATCAAAGGGATCACAGATGCTATGACCCGATACTGGTGGGAAGATGACGATGTACAGAAACATATGCACTGGTTTGCTTGGTGGAAACTCTGTGTTCCGAAGAAGAGGGGTGGAATGGGTTTTCGTGACCTACACTGTTTTAATCTGGCTATGCTGGCTAGACAGGTTTCGAGATTTATCAATGAACCAGATTCTCTTTGCGCAAGGGTGTTACAAGCAAAATATTTTCCATCGGGGGACATTATCAATGCAAAACTTACGAAGGGGTCTTCTTTTACTTGGCAGAGCATCTGGGCAGGGATACAAACATTCAAAAAAGGGTTTATATGGAGAGTAGGAAAGGGTAACATGATAAACATTTGGGAGGACCCCTGGGTGCCCTCTAGCCCTTCTAGGAAGGTTATTTCGGAGAGGGGCATGGCGGAAATTGCCCATGTGTCTGACTTGATTGATGAAGAAGGACGGTGTTGGAACGAAGGAGTTCTTCGAAATAACTTCTTATCTGTTGATGTCCATAGGATATTGAGGATACCACTTTACTTCGGAGACATGGAAGATTTTATTGCATGGAATCATACAAAAAACGGAATCTTTACTGTCAGATCTGCCTACCATTGCGAATGGGATTTTCAACATGGTAGGAAACTTATTCGGACCAGTGGACCAAGTACGTCAGATATTAATCCAGTTTGGCTAAGGCTCTGGAAACTGAGAGTCCCAGCTAAAGTGAAATTTTTTGCATGGCGCCTACTACATGGAACTATACCATGCAAAAGCGTTCTTGCAAATAGACACATCACAACAGATGTCTTGTGCCCCATCTGTAAAGTGGGTTGTGAGGATACCAAACACACTTTTTTCATGTGTCCAAGAGTAAAAGAGATGTGGGAAAATCTTGGCTTATGGACTGCTATTTCATCTGGTTTGGATGTGGATAGAGAGGGCTCGGCAATTTTAGAGTGGTTGCTGCGGCATGACAGTCTTCCCTACCCGGAAAATGAGGATATCAAAGCTCATGAACTCATAGTCACTGCATGTTGGTTCATTTGGTGGGAAAGAAGGAAGATAGCACACGATGAGAAAGTTTCAAAACCAGCTTCTTCCTCGCACGCAATACTGGCCATCACAATGAACTATATCAGAGCAAGCAAAAAGAATGCAAAGCCCCGAGTTCAGGGATGGGTAAGACCGAGACCTGACTATGTTAAACTGAATTTTGATGCAGCTTTCAATTCACAGGAATGTCGAGGAGCTTCCGGTGTCGTTATTCGAGACGAGAGGGGCGTTTTCCTGGCGGGAAGTAACAGGGGTATCCCTTGTGTCGCTGATGTGATTATGGGGGAAGCATGGGCACTTAGAGATGGGCTAATTCTCGCAGGGCAACTAGGATGCAACAGAATCGAAGTTAACGGTGATTGCATGGATATTATCACAACAATGAAAGAGGGGGGGCTGTCCCTTGGCCCGGCGGCATCGATTTTCGAGGAGTGTGCTTTCCTGGCACACAATTTTATTCATGTTACTTTTAGTCATTGTCCGAGAGATAGTAATAGGGTAGCTCACCTCTTAGCTAGTAAGGCGGGGTACCAGGAGTCTACTTGCTGGTTTGAAGACCCCCCCCCCCCCCGACTTCTTGAGTGAGCCCCTGGCAAATGATGTAAACCTCTATGAGGAAACAATGTAACTGGGTTTGGCTGCAAGTTTTTAGACGCACTCTTTTCCTTCCAGGGTACCTAAGGGGACTGGAAGGTTTTTAATGAGGCGGGCTTGCTAGCTGTTTTTATTAATGGAATTTTTTTTAAAAAAAAGACGAAGGGAATCATGGACCCGTGTACCTCACGAGTGAGGGACTTTTTTTTACAAAGAGATCGGTATCACGCTAAAATGTGTTTTCATGATCTACCACTCAGTCTGTATCAAAATAATTGTTATTAAGATAAATATATCTAGATGTACTTAAGTGCTGATGCGTTCTTTTTAACTCATTTTAACGACACTTATTTTATTTTGACACAGAGTGAGCAGCCTAGGAGGGGGCTAGACCCCCCATGTTTCGCTCCCCCAACCATTTTCACTACTACGTGTATTTGCACTAATGGCTGGAACTAAATCTAAATTAGCCTCATTTAATCATTAGCCATCGGTCCTTGCACACAATGACAAATAATAAAGCCC